>ML776762.1:805501-890297 GCA_009831015.1 Picea engelmannii | reverse complement strand
TTTGGGTTTTGAATATATATTTTTTAAATATGTTTTTGTCTTCATTAATATATGTGTGTGTGTGAAGATTTTCTCCTTTCTCTTTATTTGTTTTTTAATGTAAACTTATGAAGAAAAAATGTTAGTAAATAAGTTTTCAAGTGACCTTTTAGGATCCAATTTTGGGTTTTTTATTTGTGTAGGGATTTATTGTCAAGGCCATAGTTTCAATTAGGTTGTAATTAGACACAATTTTAATGTTTAGAAAAAATATTTTTCTTTAGGTAGTGTCAAGTTTTTATTTAGGTGTTGATTTTAAGATTTTTCTAAGCAACTATTTTATGTTTTGAGACCATGCTTGAAAAACGTTGTAATTTTGATCTTCTTAGAAAAACTAGTGCTACATGTAGCACCACTTTTTGATTTGGGGGTTGATTTTAAAGTTTTTTTGAGCAGCCATTTGATCAAATTTTAATCCCATGCCTGAAAAAAGTTGTAATTTTGACCCGGTTACAAAAATTTGTGCTATCGCTAGCACCACTTTTTGATTTGGGGGTTGTTTTTTAAGTTTTTTTGAGAAACCATTTGATCCTTTAAGCCCATGCTTTAAAAAATTTGTAATGTTGACCCGGTTAAAAAATGGTGGTACTGGTAGCACCACCTTTTGATTTGGGGGTTGATTTTCATGTTTTTTCATGCAAAAATATCGGTGTTAAGGGCTAGAGTTATCGTTTCGAGGTCACGGTTCTCATTAAGTAGGTAACTTTGTTAAAAGTGTGAGAAAAGTTTCTACTTGTTAAAGGAACTCCTTGCTAGTGTACCCATTCTCAATATTATTGATACAAATGAATATTTGTGCTGTGTACATATACATGGAAAGAGGGACTTGGTGGAGTTCTTACTCTAAAGAGACATGTGAATTGTTATGAGTCTAGAATGATCAAAGAGAATGAGAAGAATTATTCCATACATGACTTAGAGTTTTTTTTCTTAGTTCATGAACTAAAAATTTGGAGACATTACTTGATGGGAAATAAATTTGAGTTAAGGACTCACCATAGTGGTCAAAAATATTATTTTAACAACAAACTTTAAATTCTATGAAAACAAGATAACTAGAATTTCTTAGTGGATATGATTTTGATATTAAGCATGTCAGAGGAAAATAGAACATGCTTGTTGATGCGTAGATGAATACATACAATGCATGCCATACCATTAGCATGTGCAAATCATATTTGAAAAATAGAACTTTATAATCTCTTATTTCATATGAGAATTACCTATAGGTAAAAGAAGGATTACAACAAGAAAATATATAATAAAAATGTAAAGAGTATAAGATGGAAGAAGATGAAATTCTTATTCATAAAATAGAGTGTATGTTCCTAATTCTTGTGAATAAGGAACTTGGTATTAAAACAAATGAATAATGTTTTATATGTTGGACCTCTTGGATACCAAAAGACAATTTGAGCAGTAAGAAGTCAATATTTTTAACCAAGAATGAAAAAGGGTGTTGTTCATTACTTAGACAGGTGCATGGAATTCCAAAGAATAATGCTTGAGCATAGAAATCCATCATTTTTTATATAGTTGTTTCCAATTCCATCCTAGAAATGGGATGTGATAACCATTTATTTTATCACTAAGTTACCCAAGAGAACATGGCAACATGATTCCATAATGGTGGTGGTGGAAAAATGAACAAAAGTTTCACTTTATTCTAGTTAAATTAGGTCATAACGAAGCTAATATAGTGGAAATTTATATGAAAAAAATTTCTAGGTTGTATGGAGTACCTAAATATATTGTTTCAGACATAGATCCAAATTTTACTCTAAACTTTTGGAAAGGATTATTCAAACGTTTTGATACAAATTTGAATTTTAGTACAAAAATGGATCCACGGATAGATGGGAAAACAAAGAAAGTTAAACAAGTGATTAAAGACATCTTAAGAATGCATGTCATGGATAAGCCATCCAAGTGGGAGGACTACTTGCAATTAGTTGAAATTGCCTACAACAATGGATATTAATATTCACTAAGAATTATTCCATTTAAATATTTATATGGAAAAAAGTGCAATGCCCCAATTAGTTGGGACATTATAGCAGATAGAGTGGTACTTGGGCCAAAGTTGCTCAAGGAAATGCAAGAGAAAATGTTTAATATGAAGAAATATTTAAGGGCAACAGATGACAAGAAAAATAATTATGTGGATAAAGGAAGGACACCAAGGGAATTAAAATTTGGGGAGCATGTATTCTTGACGGTGAAGCCAAAGAAAAGTTCATTGAAATTAGGAAGCTACACCAAGCTAGTGGCCAGATACCATGGTCCATTTGAGATATTGGATAGAACATGACTAGTATGTGCATGATACTAAAATGTGTTTCATGTGTCGTTATTGAAAAAGTATGTGCATGATACTAACCATGTCATTGACTAGACTTTGATCCAAGTGGAGCTAGAAGGAGTCTTCTAGGTGTAACCAGTGCATATATTGGATAAGAAGGTCAGGGTTCTCTAGAATATAGTCATAGACAGAGATGATTTTAGGGGCTAAATTTCGCTCATGGGCTAATTTTCCAAGGTTTTTCCCAAAACACAATTCGTTATTCTAAAAATGATTCACCCAAATTCTACAAGATAAAATTATTTTACCTTAAAAATCGCCAAAATTTTATACAAACTATATAAAATACTTATAAATTTGAATATATTTACAAAAATATCGCCAAACATTTTATAATTGGCATATGAAGAATTAGTAAGATTCGCCAAAGTTTCTACATTTTAAAATAAATTTCGATCCTTAAAATCATTCTTGTTCATAGAGTAGGTAAAGGCACAATGGACCTACTACAACCCTGAGGAAGTGACATGGAAATTGGAGAATCTAATGTGAAAGGTGTACCCACATTTGTTCTCAAATTTTTATTTAAAAAATTATCGTATATAATGGTGATATACACCAAGGATGGTGAAAAATATAGGGGGAGGGGAAGTGTAACACCCCCATTTTTCATCCCCATAATAGTAAATGTAGATGTGTACATGATGAATGGTTAAAATGTGAACATTGATTTGATGTGTCAATATTGCACATTGAATAATAATAATAATAATAATAATAGGCTACACAAAAATAATGACAAAAACATGGGGGGTCATGACTCCACAAGAGAGGAAAAAAAGGAGGTTTAGGAGGCTCAATGGGGTCAAAGAAAAAACATATTTTTTTTATTTTGATCTTAAGTCCTTTTATTTAAAATCATTCTAATTCATATCAACCTTGTGATTAGTTGTAAAAAAGGGATACACCAGCTTCTGATGAAGACATATGCTTAATTATTAACATGCAAAGGGTGGTTGAGATTAACTCTACCAGAAGTCTTGTATTAGAGACTAAGCTACCACACTAATGTCGTAATATGAATTATGGAAAATGAAACCATGTGGAAATTATGAACTTATGTGAGGGAAATGGTTATCATTGAGAAAATTGATTAAAGGTAAGAATCCCTAGAGTCCCTAATAATGTGATTTCCTAGTTGGTTTGCCTTGGAGCCATAGATGGAAGTGGGATAACTTGATGGATTTCATGTAAGAGAATGGGATCTCGTTCCTTAGGTTGAGTATACAAATGGGGAAAGAAGGCTGGTTGATTGGGATCATTGTAATAATTTATAGATTATAAATTCAGGGAAATTGTGCTATGAGAGGGAGTAAGAGATAGCCATAGGGGATCTCTCCCTTATGGAATCATAGCCTCATATTAGAGGTGGACCTATTGCAACAATATTAAGGGAAACAAAGACTCTATGGTTGGGTGGAATGTCCTTCATCTACAACTAGTTGGTGATTAATTCCCAAAATATAAGTGTTACGATTAATTCATGATTATGTTGATTTAATGCTTCTAAGTTATGAATTGAATGTTGTTTTGCATGCATGTTTAAGTATTCATCTATATATGTGATTGATTAAATTTGTTTTTTTGATATTGCATTATTTAGTTTGCAATCATTAATCAATTCATAACTAGATAGTGCATAAATTATGGTATCGGAGTTATAGAATGTTTACTTCAATTTAGTTAGATGACTAGGTACATTATAATATGGTATTACATCAATAAATTGATGGAAATTTTTTGTTTAAGAGGTACCTCATAGCCTCAACATGAGACAAAGGTTACTGAGTACGTGATAGAATTGTATCAAATCATAAATGAAATATAGAGGGATGAATTTGGAGTACCCCACCACCTCAATAGTCTTACACGGGTGTTCGATATCTTACATTGTGGTATTAGAGCTATAGAATGCAGATTTCAGCCAAATTAGATGGTTGGGTATGTTACAAAAAAATATCAGAGAAAGAGAAGTGGAAAATTTTGGGTTTCAAGAGGTACCCCATAGCCCTAACAATTATAGAGAGTACGAGGTACATTACATTACCCATGAATATAGGGAATCTTTCTTTGGCTTTGCACATCCCTTCCCTCATCAATGGGTTATGAATTCAATATAAGAGATGGGACTAGACTCTTTGACTCATGCTCCCTCCTATATATGGGAAATTGAAATGAGAGGATACAACATGTTCCATTTATATGGTTGATTTCATATGCTTGGAAAAAGGTGACCTCAAACTGGTTGAGCTCGTAAGAAAAGGATCTTTTCGTGTTGTGGAATCCTTCTACTCTTTTTTACCACTTTATCTAATGATCATCATCACTGGAGGTTGAATCCTTTCTACCTTGGTTAGGATGAGAAAGGATTGAATATGCATCGAGGCAAATGACCTTATCTATCAATGTTTAATCCTCAATCCTAGCTTGAGTTTCTTTAACAAACTAGGTCAAAGATAGAAACATATATGTGGGAAATGAGTCATTGGGTCTCATGATAGTTGAACTTTCCAATGGTAATATATATACACTTCAAAAAAATCTAGAACTATAGGGAAAGGCCTTGGAAGTCAACATAAACCCAACAATAAATTGTGTGACTTCACCTAGAGGGAAACCTCCATACCATTCAGATCACATGCAAGCAAGATATTGAGGTAAATCGAAACATTTCTAACCACAACCTCAGTGACATGATTATATTTTTTAAATGTGCACTAAAAAAATAGACTTTTATTAGGCTATGATTTTTTGTACTATTTGAGAGTTAAGGTTTGAATGCTTCCTTCACCTAGGAATTTATCACATAATTTAGTGGAATCCAACCAAAAAAATACCCTAAGAGACTAAATTATGTGAGGCTATTATAGACAACAAAATATTCATCAATTGGTCCAATAATCACATGAGTTTTATTTAAGGAATTATTATATCATGAGATAAGCTTTGGGATCAAACTTGGAGTTGTAACATTGTTGTTATTTCCTACTTATACTCTAGCACCATACAAAGCATAAACAATCCCCATTAAATGGGTACAAATATACCCATAATGCCTAATAATGGCCATGATAAGTCACACAAGATAGCACATGACATTTATGCTACCAAATAAAAATATTAATGTAAAAATATGGCCAATACACCTCGCATAAACATGCTCTGTTATGGCCAAATGATAATATTTATCTTATCATGCACAATATTTCTGCTTACCTATATTAAAATCACATATTCTCTCAACACCTAATGTTTATTTGCATTGGAAGGAACACTCAACTTTATCATACAAATAACATCATAATACAAAGGACAAGGACTAGACTCTTTTATCACTTTTAATTTTGATAGATGTGTTTCTGACATTTTTGTTCTTTCCATTGAATGAAGGGTAGTTGAAGTTATAAAGGAAATATTGAGAAATTTATAGATAGGGGGTGATCTTCCTGAACCTCTAAAAATAAAGAGCCAAATTATTCTGATAAAAATGGAAGAAAACAATGGGAAAATCCTGCTCTTTTTTCTCCTAAGGAAAGTTTTAATACCTCAACTGCTTATTGAAGGTAGAAAAGGGGCCTATCGTGCCCAAAAAGACTTAATTTCTCATATCCAAGGAGCTTATCATGAGACCAAGGCCTAGGAACCAAGTTTAGCAATCCCGTGGGACCCCACTCATCAAATGATTTTCAAGTGGGACTGATCAACGGTCTAGATCTCATCACACACCCCACCTTAAAAATCAATGGTGGAGGTCATAACAAAGGTTTTTGTCAGATATATGCGATGAGAGTTTACCCCAGCACAAGTTATCTCCCAGGGGCCAACGACACAATTGTCATCATAAAAATGCAATGAGATTTTATCCCAACACAAGCTATATCATAGTGCTGACAACGATGATGTCTACCACGTCAACCTTACACTTGGAGCCAACCAACAACTACCACATGAAAAAAAATGATCCAGGAGGATCTAAGGAATTCTCATAGAGGTCTAGGAGGATCTGAAACACTCAAGAGCTCCAAGAAGGTCTAGAAAATATCAAAATTTGACCATATCAAATGATAAAAAAAACAAAAACATTTCATAGAGCTATTCATCAACTTTCCAATGGCGCAAACAAGTCAAACAAATCTCGTATGAAAATGTTATAAGCAGTCAAAGTTCAAGTCAGTCATGGAAAAGTCACAGTTAATGTCAAAGGATGATGTCATCATGGTATAGGATGATGTCAGCAGGTGACATGGCATATGAAGGTACCACTGTTCATGTAACATGCCATATTATTTGGTAACTGACTAGGCATATGGTACAGTCCAAGTGGACCAATGGTTCGTTGACATGTGGTAAGGATAATCGATGAGAGGCTACTATGTGGTAGCCTCCCATTGACCAATATTGGTTAATGTTGTGTAAAATTTATTTAGTTAACGGGGTTCAAACCCGTGAAATCCATAACCCTCCAAGCCTTAACATGCCCGCCACAATCAATGTGCCACTACATTGAGTCTTAACCCATATATGACATAAAATATATTTAAATTGTAATTATTGTCAAATTGGGTTTCTAAAGGGCTGAGGGACTAAGCCCTTGACCCTAGCCTTAGAACTAGGTTCATTTGTATGCCATGTAACCACAACTATGCTCCATGCGAAGGTTAAATTTATATACCACAAATCATAGTTATAACATATGGTTTAATTGTTAACCATATGATAACCCAAATTTTGGTTCATTTAAACCAACAAACTATATATATTATATATATAGTTGTAACAAATAAAAAAATCTTCCATATATTGTAGTCATTGGGAATAGAATCCCTAACCCGCCAACAATACCAACGTCTTAGAAACCACTACTAACCAACTTACCACTATTGTCAGTTGGTTATAACTATATACCAAATTCTAATTAAAGACCATCCATTATTTGCAAAGGTCGTTAAGGAGATCGTGCCCTATTTAATGGGAGAATAGACCAAGTCAGGACACACATTCCAATGCAACAACACATGTCGAGGTTCACGAATTTCTACGCAAAGTGCAGTTATGTGTCTCGAAGTGTGTGGCAAGCTTGCTAAGTTTATATGTTGCATGGAAAAGTGTGACATAGGGTATATTGTCCACACCTAGGCAAGTTTATACTCATTAGATTCATTTTTCGGCAAGGATTATGAATATAATTTTTGTTTTTGTGATCAGAGACCATTTGTAAAAGTCTTATCTCGGTTTTTCATGTATGAGACACATAGTCTTATTATACGTGTAAAAAGGGATTTTTTAGCCCCTGCTCATAATTTGGCCGATTTTATACTCACATTTCTCAAAATTTTGCAAGGAATTCAATGGTAAACTTCATTTATGAATTTGAGCAATGGATTTTTTAAGTGTCTTCAAAATTAGGTGTTTTTTAGTCCATGTCATAATGTAATTTGGAATTTGAGATGGTGAAGAGAAATTTCAATGATTTAAAGGGAACTTGAAGATGAAGTAAAGTATATCATAAATATCTATATTTTGAGTTGTTTTATTTTCTTCTCTATTATGTCATTATTCTTCAATTTATTCATTAGTATTTATGAAGTTTATGCACAAATAAGGATATGCACATTTGTTTCTGCAAATAGTCAAGAGATCTTCATTTATCGAATCTGGTTGGATGTTATGTGTATTTAAGAATTAATTGTACTTCTTAGGATTTTTGGATCAAGTTGGTATTAGAGCTGGCTAGTATCACTAAATGGAAACTTTTCTATCAGAAGACAAGCTGGTATGAGAGCTGGTTTTGACGTGTATTTGCAATTGAATGCTTACGATGTCAAAATATAAGCGAGGTTAAGGAACACTTGAAGGATTTAATCCTAAGATTGAACATGTATTTTGAAGAAAATAAATGGAGCATGAAGATGTTCTTTCTGAGGCTGATAAGGAATTTCGAAGGATGTTTTTTGAGATGAAAAAATTGGTTAAGGAATTTTGGGAAGACCTAGAAAGAAGGAGAGAAACTCCTCATCAAAATGAAGGTGGTCCAGTTGAAACGATGGTAAAATATGAAGAAGAAGGAGAAGGTGGAAAACCTCCAGGGTCTCCTCCATCCCCATCGTCATCATCTCCATCATCATCATCATCATCATCATCATCATATTCTTCCGATGGAAGTGAACATTATTTTCATAAAACAAAGAAGCATTCTAGGAAGTCTTCTCATTATCATGATCTTCCTTTGTTAAATATAGATGTAAAGTTTGTGTTTCCTACTTAGATGGAGAGTTGAATACAGATAAGTTGGATAATTGGGTCAAACAGATTGAAGTGCATTGCACGGTACAAAAAATCAAGCAGGATACTTCAAGGATACAATTGGTTACACTTTTCATGAGCGACACAACTTTGATATGGTGGGAAAGTCAGACAAAGACTGATCTTATTCAACATGGTAAAAATATTTCTTCATGGATTGAATTTGTTGTTGCATTAAGAAAGCAGTTTTATCCTTTAGCTTTGTAACGTCCATAGCCACCACAGGTTGGACCATGTCACACCACATCAACTTTTGTAGCTCGGATACCAATATGTAACGTCCCTAGCCACCCCAGGATAGGCCATGTCACACCACCTAAAATTATGTAGGTTTGATACCAGAATGTAACATACCCAATCTCCCACTAAATCTTGTTACCATCTTACACATGCTATGAATCAACCAAATTGTAACAACCCTAGTGTTAGCACTAAATTTTGTCATTGTTTTGTGGAATTCCATGATAATAAATGGGTGGAATGGCTTCATTGGATATCTTAATCATCATTTACATGTGTTCAAATAATCAAATATCTAGAGATATACTAAGAAGATTAAGAGCACCATTTGGTCAATATTTGGTAAAAAAAAATGCAGAAATTTATGTAGGTGATTGTTTTGTGTTCATCTTGCACCATGATTTCCAAGCAAATGGAATCAAATCTCAAAATATTAAAACATGGGGTTTTTCAGGAACAAAACAAATTAGGTGTTAGTTTGGCTATTTCCAAAAAAAGGGAACTATTTGGGAGCTACAGGCGGCGCTTTAAGAGTGAATTTTCCATATTTTTCATAATTCATTTTTTTTTTAAATGCTCATTCAACATAAGTTCCACCTTCATTCATTAAACACAAATATTATATAATTATTTTATGTTATAGATTAGGATCAGATCCCTTTGTTTTGGATCTCAGTTAGAACTGGTTACTCTCAATCAAGCATTGTAATTTCTATTTAAGCGAGAATTGTGAAAGAGGAGAGGGATCTTCCTTTTTGAAGAAAGTTGGGGTTCGAGTAGAAGAGGTTGAAAGCATGAGAACTAAGGAAATAATTTAATTCTATGAAAAAATCCATACTCAAGGACTCAAACATCATGAAGGTCAGACTGTGCATCCATGTATCTAATTTTTATGTCTTATTTGAATGGAATGAAAATTTCTGCAATGTGTTGATTTCCTTGAAGATTCAACTTCAATTATAGTGATGAGTTTTCTATTAATTACTTATTTCTTTTAAGTTGTATTAAAGTATTTGATTTATATTTAAAATATGATTTTGGATCTGAATATATTCTTTCTGAATGTATGAGTTAACATATTGTGACATTTATGCATTCATATATTTTCCTTGTTTCTCCAAATCTCATTGTCCATTATTTATGTACCCTTCAGTGTGAATGCCCCAAACTATATGAAGTCATGTTGATCATTTGAGTATATGTTTGGGTAATTTTTACTATATCTTCAACCTGCTTGATCGACCTATCAAACTAGACAAACCATTGCAATAACTAATATGTTCTAGTGATCTAGGGGATAAAAAATGCTCAAAAATAAAAGTGTTGAAATCACTTGAAAATTATTTCATTGCATAGATATCATCCTCACGATCCTAACTCAACTTAAATGGGCTCAAACAGAGTCTGTATGGAAAAGTTATGGTGTTCTATCCATTTTCCCAAATACGAAAAATTTTGTTGATTGTGCAGTCCTTATAGGTTGATGTGGCAACTGAATGTACAGCCCATACATCCATACAATTCACGTGGTAGGGATGACATGGAAAGGACATGTGGCATGGGATGATGCGTGGCAGGAGACTGGAAAACTGATTGGGCTTTTGGTAGTTGAGTTGGGCGAATGGAAGGATGCCACGTGGCCCAACCAAGGGCTGCCACATGGCACCCCACCAACATGTAAAATGTTGGTTGGATTCCACAAGGGTTGAACCCGTGACCTCCAGGACGAATGGATGTGCATAGGCTGAACTCACCAATACACCTATGGGGTGTTTCTTACCCTATAATGACAATAATTATATTTAAATTTGAACTCAAGTTTAGTCGACAATATAAAGGGTTGGGTCTTATCCCCATCCCATGGTCACAGAAACCAATAAAAAACCACTGCGGAGCCAAGGGAGGAATCAAAGGGGAGCCAACCACAAGGGCAAGAAGTTAGCACTATACCTTGGACACGTAACCCCACACGACCAGGATTTTAAGGGGGTTGGTGCCAATTCTGCTAATCGGGTGACAAAATATCCCACAATCTGAAATTGTGCAAGGAAGCTAGGTTCTGAGTCCATGAGCTAGTTTTTGGCACGGTGTGTGTGTTTTGGAGACAAATTTGGCTGTAGGAGAAAGGATGAACTTCTAGGAAAGATAACTTTCTCATTTTTTGACCAAATCAGGTGCAAAAAAATCCTAGACATGGGTTTTTTAAAGTTCTGAAGTCATTGGAGCTGTTATTTTTTCCATTTGAGCATTGTTAAATCAATTGTTTTCACATATTTAACACTTAATGCAAGAGGACCATTGGAAGTTGGACTAGGAGATGTATCCCAAGAGAGGGGTGAACTCCTTTATCATTTGTTGTGTTATGTGTGTTATTTGATGGTTGTTTATCTCTGTTATTTATGAAATTTTAAGTCCAAATATCATATAAAAATCTATGCTCTTTCAAATTGATCCATTTCCCAAGACACATAAAATTTCACTTGCATGTTGTACAAGCCTTCAATTTCAGATCAAGTTGGTATCATAGCATAGGTTATGGTCAAGTTTTGATTTTTTGCAAGTGTTTTTATGATGCTTACAAGGTTGAAGATTATAAGAGGAAAAGAGAAACGTGTGGAGCCAAGTTCTCAACTTTCAAGAAGGAGAACAATTAATTCACCTCAAGTTTCAAGTAGACATTCACCAAGTATGGCTCATGAGGAGAGTCATGAAACCCTCACTTATGGTGAAGAAACTTTCAGAAAATCCTTCTTTGATATGACATAAATGATGAAAGTTTTATATGAAGAGAGGAATGCAAGGTTGCAAGAAGAAAGCTCAAATACTCCAAGAGGTAATTAAGGTAATGGTGATACAACTCCAAAAGGAAATGGAGGAAATGGTGACACTCCACCTCCTTCACCTCCATATTCCACTTCTTCTACCATTTCACAACCATATCCAAATTCTCCAAAAAGAACATGGTAAAACTCCTCCACAAACTCCTTTTCTTAAGCTTGAAATTAAGTTTGAATTGCCTATGTACAATGGAGAGGTAAATGCTAAGAAATTGGATAATTGGATTTTCCAGATTGAAGTGTATTGTAGGATACAAAGAATCCACGATGTTGAAACTAAGATTCAACTTGCTTCTCTTAGATTGGAAGGTGCAACACTCATTTGGTGTTAAGCCAAAACTCAAGAGGACATGAAGAAACATGCTAAAGTTTAATCCTCTTGGAATGATTTTATTGTTGCAATTAAAAGGAAATTTTTTCCATTAGCATACATGCAGAAAGCTATCATGGATTGGAAAAACTTTAGGAAAGCTAAAGGGAAAAATGTGAGAAGCTACACTCGAGAATTTAGGAGAAGAGCTTTGATTTTGGGTATAGATTTATCTTCTCAAGAAAATTTACACAAATACATTGGAGTATTGAATAACTACTTGAGACACACAATTCTTATGTTTAACCCTACAAATCTAGATGAAGTTTGTGTATATGAAACTCATTTATAATAAAGAGGGAAGAATACTACTCAAGTGGGCAACAAGAAGCCATTTTATAATGGAGACAAAGGAAAGACAAAATTCAAAGGAAAAGGAAAGAAGAATGCTTCAGTCAAGAAAGAGGGAGAAAAACTCTCATGTAAACACTATTCAAAAAAAGGCCATGATGAAGACCATTGTTGAAAAATTCATCATGAAATGAGACCCAAAATGTTCAACAACAAAGGGAAACCAAAGACTACTACAATTGCACAACATGATTTAGTATATGATTCTGGAGATGAAACTAAGATCATAATCGTGGGTTTTCAAGGTAAGGACTCTATTTCAAGTACTATTTCTTAAAGTAGTAGCCTCAATGAAATTCAACATGAAAAAGAAAGAATAGAGATTTTCCAGATAAGGGTTATTGCAAAGCATACCGAGATAGATACTCTATTTGATATTGGTTCACAAGTAAACCTCATTTCTGAAGACACTATCAAGAAACTAAAATTGGAAACTACTCCTCCTAAACCATATCCTTTAGGTCGGATATGTGACAATGAAAAATTGCATGTGACTGAGAGATGTAAATTAAGATTTTCCATCACTGCAAACTTTATAGATGAGGTAGAGCTTGATGTGATTCCATTGGATATTTGTGGTATTGTTTTGGGAAGCCCATATTTATATGATAAGAGAGTCATCTTTCATCGTCATCAGAACAAATATCATTTGTTTAAAAATGGATTTGAGTACATTGTTAGAGAACATACAAAGAAGTTGAATTTGTCACTTGTATATGCTGTACAAATGAAGAGGCTAGTCAATGCTAGTAAGACCTTTGTACTATTGATGATCAAACCCAAAGACAATGTTGAAAAAAGATATTTCCAAGGATGTGATGCAAAGTTAAAATCTGATTTATATGAGGTTGTTAACTAATATGATGAGATATTTCAGGAGCCCAAAGGATATCCTCCTAAAAGAGGTATCCAACATGATATCCAATTGCAACAAGATTGTCCCCTTACAAATATTGGCATGTACGGGATGTCAGACATGGAGAATGCTGGAATCAAAAAATAAATCCAAGAGTTGCTTGACAAAGGGGTTATCATGCCAAGAACATTGCCATGTGGGTCACCAATTGTTTTACTACCAAATAAAGATGGTACATGGTGCATGTGTGTAGATTTCAAAGCCTTGAACAAGATTACGGTAAAGAATCATTACCATCTTCCTTGAATTGATGATTTTCTTGATCAATTGAAAGATGTTGTGTATTTAACTAAGTTCGACTCGAGGAGTGGTTATAATCATACTACGATTGTTGAAGGAGACACATGGAAGATAACTTTCAAAACAAAGCAAGGTTTGTATGAATGGATGGTTATGCCATTTGGGTTTTGTAATGCTCCTCCAACATTCATGAGAGTTATGAGTGATGTTTTAAGGACTTTTCTTGATAACTGTGTAATTGTCTACTTGGATAACATATTGATATTTAGCAAATCTCGTGAAGAACATGTTAGGCATGTGAAACAATTATTAGATGTCTTGAAGAAATCAAATTTGTTTTTAAAGATGTCTAAATGTGATTTTGGAAAGACCTCATTAGTTTATTTGGGACATATTGTTGGAGTGGGGAAATTGAAGATAAATCCCTAAAGGTCAAAGTCATTTTAGATTTGCCCAAGTGCAACAATGTAACAAACGTTAGAAGATTTTTGGGAGAAACCCAATATTGGACAAATTTTATTTCTAATTTTTCTTTAGTTGAAGCTCCATTACATGTCGTGACAAGAATTAAGCAGGTTTTCCAATGGAGAGGCAAGAAACAAAGAGATTTTGATGCATTGAAGGAGAAAATCAGTTCAACTCCAGTTCTTGCACTTCCTGATTTAAGACAACCATTTGAGATACAAACAGATGCAAGTAACTATGTCATGGGATTAGTCTTGTTGCAACATGATAAGCCCATATGTTTTCATTCTGAAACTTTTAATGGTGCAGTAGTTAATTATCCTACATATGACAAGGAACTGTATGCATTGGTGCAAAGTGTGAAAAAGTGGAAATATTATTTTTTAGGAAAATAAGCTATTGTTCACATTGATCATCAACCTTTTCAATACTTGCAATCACAAACTAAGCTACAACAAGCAAGGCATTTCAAATGGCTAGGCTTCTTGCAGCAATTCCACTTGGTGATAAGGTATAAGAAACTCATTTATAACAAGGTTGTTGGTATGCTTTCTAGGCCTATTATTAGTGCTTCAGTTATTCTTAAGCATAATTATATCATGCATGAGAGCTATGTTGAACATTATGCTTTAGATGTTGATTTTAAAGATGTATATGCAACTTTATGTCAAGCTAACCAAGTAGATGAATTGGATTACCATGTACATGATAAAATTTTGTATCATCTTGGCAAGCTATGTATTCCAGAGGGTGAAAGAGTCAACATCATAAGGGAAGCACATTCTTCTCTTATTGTTTGCCATTTCGGTGTAGGAAAGATGGTGGAAAATATGCAAAGGTATTTCTATTGGCCTAAAATGAATGAAAGTGTATCACGATATGTAAGAGGATGTTCTTTATGTGCTATAAGTAAGCCTATAAACAAAAATTTAGGACTCTATACTCCACTTCCAGTTCCTTCCCATCCTTTGGAAAGCATTTCCATGGACTTTGTACGAAGACTACCTATGTCTAAAATAAATCATGAATATCTTTATGTTGTGGTTGATCATTTAAAAAAAATGTGCATTTTAATTCCTTGTAAGAAGCAGGTTATAGTTGAACAAATGACACAAATGATCTTTCAACATGTATGGGTACATTTTGGGTTTCCCAAATCCATTATTTTTTATCGAGATTCTCGATTCCTTGGGAACTTTTCGTCAAGCTTATGGGCACTCATGGACACCAATTTGAAAAAGAGCACAACATTCCATCCACAAACTAATGGTTAGACATAGGTGGTGAATAGAAAAGTAGTACATATTCTTCGTGGTTATTGCAACAAACATCCTAAGCTTTGGGATGAGCACCTACACTACATTCAACATGCTTATAATCAGGCTAAGCGTTCATCGACTCAAAAATATCCATTTGAGGCATCTTTTGTTTACTTGCCAAAATATCCTTTAGATTTTATCTTTGGGAAGGATGTTTCTATTGATGGTCATTATGAAATTTATAGAGAAAATAAGTTCATTGAACAAATTCAATCGGTGCATCAAATGGTACAAGAATAGTTGGAAAATAGTCAAGACAAGTACAAGACAAGACATGACAAGCATCGTGTTGATCACAGTTTCCAAGTTGTAGATGAAGTTTGGATTTACATTAGCAAAGAGAGGCTTAAAGGAGAAGGTAAAAAGATGAAACCAATCAGATATGGACCTTTCAGAATTCTTGAAAAAATTGTTAACAATGCCTTTCATTTGAATTTTCCTCCTTATATGAAAATGTCTGCAATTGTTAATGTTGAGAATTTGAGATTGTATGAACCTCCTTTGATTAATGATCAAGGAGATCATGTTCAAATTTCTTCAATATATGACTTCTCACCATAATAGCTTTCGGAATTGCAATAGGATACCATCCTTGACAGAAAGACAAGAACTTCAAAACGAGGGAATGTGGAGTCCCTTCGTGTTGGTGTCAAAGGCACAAATCCAAGAAAAGATAAATGGATTGAGGTTGGAAGGGTGAGGTAATTGTGTCCTCATCTACAGGTTGACTGAAATAGTCTTTTGGAGGTCCAAAAGCTTCCCAATTGGGAGGAGTGATCCAGGGGATCAAAAAATGCTCAAGAAATAAAAGTGTTTGAAATTAGTTGAAAATGATTTCATTGTCTAGATCTCATCCTCATGATCCCAAAGAAAATTGAGCAGGCTCAAATGGAGTTCGTATGGAAAATTTATGGTGTTCTGTCCATTTTTTAAAACACGCAAAATTTCATGGATTATGCAGTCCATACAATTTGTATAGGCTGACATGGAAACTAAACGTACAGTCTGTACATCCATACAAATTACATGGTAGGGATTACATGTTACTGACATGGCAAGAAGAGGTGGCATGGGATGAGGCGTTGCAGGAGACTAGATAGTTGATTGGGATTTTGGTAGTTGAGTTTGGCCAATGGAAGGATGAGAGGTGGCCCGACTAGGGGTTGCCACATGGCACCCCACTGACATATAAAATGTTGGATGGAATCCATGGGGTTTGAACTCATGACCTCTAGGACGAATGGATGTGCGCAGTCTGAACTCATCAATCAGCCTGCGGTGTGTTTCTTACCCTATAATGGCAATATTTATATTTAAATTTGAAGTCCTGTTTAGTCGGCGGTAAAAAGGGTCGGGGCTTAGCCCCAGCCCATGATCACACAAACCAGTAACAAACTACTCTTGCACCAAGGGTGGAACTGACAGGGAGCCTCCTGATAGGGGCATGCAATTAGCGCCAGCCCTTGGACACATAACACCACGCGACTAGGATTTTTGAGCGTTGGCACCAATTTCACTAACTATGAGCCAAAATAGCCCACAATCTAGAACTGTGCAGGGAAGCTAGATTTTGAGTGCGTGACCTGGTTTTTGGCACTGTGTGTGCATTTTGGAGATAGATTTGGCTGTAGGAGTAAGGAGAAACTTCTTGGAGAGATAACTTTCTCATTTTTTGACCAAATCAGGTGCAGGAAAAGCCTAGACAGGGGTTTTTGACAGTTCTGAAGCGATTGGAGTTGTTATTTTTTCCATTTGACCATTGTGAATTGTTTTGTTTTTCAAATATTGAACACTTAATGCAAGAGGACCATTGTAAGTTGGACTAGGAGATGAATCCTAAGAGAGGGGTGAACTCCTTTATCATTTGTTGTGTTATGTGTGTTATTTGATGGTTGTTTATCTCTGTTATTTCTGCAATTTTAAGTCCAGAACTCTTATAAAAATCTATGTGCTTGCAAATTTATCCATTGCCAAAGAAACATAAAATTTTACTTTCATGTTGTACAAGCCTTCAATTTCAGATCAACTAGGCATTCCCTCCCACCAGTGAGAGAGCATATTCCAGTGCTAACATATTTTGGTGCTATTTTCGAGAACGAGAATTAATGTTTTCCCTAGGTGTACAACAATGTTTAGATCCTCATATTGATGGTGAACAAGAAGTGGACACCTATTTGGCTACAAATCTTTCACCTAGTGACTCCATGGTGTAAGAATCCATAGGCGACTCAACCGATCTAGAATTTCAAAAGAAACAGAATTCATCTTGGCTGGGAGGTATGCAATTTTTTATTTCTCTAATGTACCTTACTTTTTGAATCCTATGCCTGAAATAATGAATGGGAAAGCTCTCTTTCAAATTTTAAAGGAGAATATTGGGAATTTCCTGCTCATTTTTTATTGGATATTCATGAATATATGCGACACTTTAGAATTATCCACGAAGATGTTTTAATGAATATGTTCAGGTATTCATTCGAAGGAAAAGCATGAGAATGGTGTATATCTCTACCTCAATCCAACATTTCCTCGGTAAATGAATTTCTTTTTGTATTTAAATCATATTGTAAAAGAAAATATGCAATTGATTTCCTTTATGATAAATGTTGTGAAGAATTTCAATTGTTGCATCATTTCTCTAATCCCAAAATTTAGGATGATAGTTCTATTCATATGCGTGAGGAGACGGTTATTCAAAGTGAAGGTTCCATTGAGCTTGTTGTTTCTACTTTTGAAATTGATGAAATTATGTTGCTATCTTATGATTTTCATGACAACCTTGTTTTGAATCTTGTTAAAGAATTTTTTACCCAAGATAATGATCAATGGTTTCAAGAGGATTTTGTTTCCCCTAATCATTATGAAGCAATATTGACATGGAAGAATAATTTTCTTCTTAACCAGCAGAAAGTATGTCACATTCTTCAAGACCCAATGACAATCTACATGGAGTAATTTTTTTCAAAGGTCCCAAATGTTGCATCTTTGGGAATATCTCTTAGTTGCAGCAGTAAGTATAAGTTTTTCTTGGAACTCTTGCTACAAATTTCACTTTTCTTTTTCACTTTCTCATTCAGATGAAAACAAGAATATTTTTTTGCCAGATAGATTCTTACCTAGATTCATTGGAAGTTTCACATTAATTGATCCATGAAGTTGTTGTTGATTAGAGTAGGAATTAGTGTACCTAAATATGCTCTTAGTTTGAGTATTTCATTTGAGTTTTCAATTTATGGTTCGGTTTGGTGTGCAATAGCTTAATAATTGGCTCCATATCCCAATCGAGGCACTGGTACAAAGCCTTTTTAGTCTGTAATTTGATTTTTCAACATGGTTTTTTTCAGTTGAGAAGAATGGCTTAAAGTTTGATCAAAGAAGAAGGCATTGGTCTGTGTGTTCTTGGTGTCTCACAGGGAGTAAAACATCCCCAGTTGGATCCAGTTTAATTAATAATTTTTGTCACTGTTTTATGGAAATACATCATAGTTAATCGGTGGAATAGTTTCATTGGATATCATAATCATAATTTAAACTTGTTCAACTCATCAAATATCCAGAGATATCAAGGTGATTGACAACACCATTTGGTCAATATTTGGTAAAACAAAATGCATAAATTTTTGTAGGTGATTGTTTTTGTGTTCATCCTGCGGCATGATTTCTTATAAGAAAATGAAATCGAATCTCAAAAAACTAAAACATGGGTTTTTCAGGAACATACCAAATTAGGTTCTGATTTGTTTCCCATAAATGTGAACCATTTGGGAAATACCAGTGGTTCTTTAAGAGTCCTTTTTCTATATTTTTCATAATTTTATTTTCTAAAAAACGCCCATTGAACAGAAGTTCCACCTTCATCCATTCAACCTGGATATTATATCATGATTTTATGCTATAGATTAGGATCATATCCTTTTGATTTGGACCTTAACTTGAACTAGTTACTCTCAATCAAGCATTGTAATTTCTATTTAAGAAAGAATTGTGAAAGAAGAGAGGGATCTTCGTTTTGGAAGGAAGTTGGGGTTTGAGTAGAAGAGGTTGAAAGCATGAGAAATAAGCGAAGAGTTTAATTGTATGCAACATTACATACTCAATAAATCATACATCCTGATGGTCGGATTGTGCATCTATGTATCTCATTTTTATGTCTTATTTGAATGCAATGAAAATTTCTACATTGCGTTGATTTTCTCGAAGATTCAACTTCGATTACGATCATGAGTTTATTGTTAATTACTCGTTTCTTGTAAGTTCTATTCAAGTATTTGATTCATATTTAAAATATGATTTTGGATCTGAATATATTCTTTGTGAATGTATGAGTTAGCATATGGTGACACTTATGCATTCATATATGTTCCTTGTTGCTCAAAATCTCATTGTCCATTATTTATCTAACCTTCATTGTGAATGCCCCGAACTATATGAAGTGCTAATGATCATTTGAGTATATGTTTGGAGAAGTTTTACCAGATATTTATATTTTCAACCTACTTGATTGACCTATCAAACCAAACAAGCCATTTCAATAGCTAGATGTTCTATGCATTCCCTCCTAGTAGTCAAAGAGCATCTTCTAGCGCTAACACCTAGCATATTACTGGGTCATGCTACTCTAAAAATCCACTATGTGGTTACTACTTTACACACAATTCCGTACAGGATCACTTGAGGTACATGCTCATCCAAATAGAGTCACACAACACAACTTATAACAGTGGAAGCAACATAATTATTTAACAAAATGATCTTATTCAATAGAATTAAATCAAACAACTATGCACACTCACATACTGACCCAATAGTGCAATTGTGCACACAACCACCTATGTGGCATGCACACTTCCCTTATTACTATGCGTGAGGTCTAATTCCTTAACTACACACACACATGAGCTCTAGCCTCTCAGATCATACATGCTACGATCCTGTGCACCTGACCACTCAATCGTCTTCTTGATGAGTCATAACCAAAATCACAAAGTTAACTTACCAGGAAATACTATCCACATTTTTCATATCCATGCACAAATACAAATACATGATATAAGCACCATACATATTTGTGAAAACCACATGTAAACATAATAACAACATATACATAAATGATATAACACACAAGAATTAACCCATATCAAACATAGACGAATATGCACGCATGAAACAAGACAATTACATAAGCAACACTTATCTTAAATGAAAGTCTCCAACTGTGGCCTTCACTCATACGTTCATCCAAACCATAGATTTTGTTTCTCATAATCATTCAGCAACATGCCATCCCCAAGCTGGGCCTCAACTCCACAAAAAAATATGGTTCCTTGCAACAAGCTATGGGTTGAAACTCAACAGAATTTCCCAGTCCTAAGTGCCCACTATTGCATCTAGCCCACTATCTCTCATTCCCCACGCACCTGTCACACCTAAGGAAGTGTTCCCCTTATATACTCATATGTTATTTGGTATCCCACTTCCCTTTCTAGGGTTACCAACAACAGGTCATACAGGAAGTCTCTAAGCCCTGCAACTAATGCTAAACACAGCAGGGAACAACCCTTAACAAAACTCGCTCCTGGAGTGTATGCCCACGGGTCTGAGAACCACTCCAAAAAAACCAGTCTCTCACCCATAGAGACTAATCAAGTTCTGTCACCTAACTCTTTGACAATGAACCTCTGGATACAACCCCACAACTCCTTACAAGATTCTCTGTGAAGATAAGGTTATAGTCATATTTTCCATATAGTCCAACCCCCTTCTGCTGACGATATCTTGCAACATGAATAAAAACATAATAATAATAATTCTTTAAATACACTAAGGCCAACAATATATGTTTCATACCTTCCACCTAACACTTTTCACCTTCAAAAGTAACTTTAAGCCACTTGGTGACATGTTCCCTACCCTTGGGAACTTGGGATGAAATAATATATCTAGATAAAATTTACACTTTTCCTGGAAATATTATTAAATATTCTTCAAGATTCATAACTCACCCCCGTTTCCCTTTTCTAGTGGATTAGGCTCCCCGTATCTTCTCTTCTTAGTCATTCATCACGCAGCGATGCAATATTATATTAATATTTGTGATTATATTTACATGGATAGGTGTGTTGGCCTATCTGCATCTAGGATCACCGGACTCATATTCACACAGGCTCTCCACCCTCAATACATAAACATTCATTCCCATGCACTAACCCAAGTTCGCTCAACATAGTGTAATATGCACACTTTCCCATGTGTGAGTGACACACAAAGTGTGCGCACCTTGTCTTTTTTAACACTTCTTTGTGCACTAGTATAATGTGCGCCACACCAAAAATAGATGCCCGTGGCCCACCAGCCTAAGTGTACATTACATTATTATTGGTACAAATCGTCTCACCAACCTATGTACAATTACAAAGGGTCCTAGATTAGGGACACTACAATCCCTTCCCCCTTATTTATGCATTGTCCTCGATGCATTATATACACATGTACATACAAAATTTCAAAACTATTCAAAAAGATGAGGATACTCTGCTCTCATAACATCCTCGCTCTCCCAGGTTGCATCCTTAGGACCGTACCATATCCATTAGACCTTTAACAACTCCATGACTCGATTATGAAGCTAATTGACTTTCATATTCAATATGCAAACCAATCGCACTTCAAATCCACCTTTTGGCTCCACCTGAATCACATTCCAATCAATGACATGATTAGCATCAAGTACATATTTCTTAAGAAATGACACATGGAAAATATTATGAATGCATAAGGACATAGGAAATGCAAGCATATAAGCGACAGTACCAATCCTTTCAAGGATTTAATATGGCCCACAATAGTGTGTTTCTAATTTAGAACACATTCCTAACTTCAGGGAGATGTGCCTGGCCTTCACTTTTAGAAATAAATGATCACCCATGTAAAATTCCTCGTGGGTTCTCCCTTTATCTATGAAATGTTTCTTCCTACCTTGGGCATCCTTTAAATTTTTTCTTATCTTAACCATCTTCCCCTCCGTTTCCCAGAGTAAATATGGCCCAACTATTGTGCAGTCTGTTGGGTTATCCTAACTTATAGGGGCGTTTCACTTTCTACCATAAAGTTCCTCAAATGGGGTCATATTTAAAGATGCATGATACCCATTGTTGTAAGAAAAATATACCAAATGAAGTTAGTCTACCCATTTCGATGGCTTATCCAACACATACATCCTTATCATGTCTTCAATCACCCAATTTTCCCTCTCGGTTTGACCATCTGACTGAGGATGATATGTTGTGCTGAAATTCAGACTTGTCCCAAATCCATTGAATAACCCTTTCCAAAAGTTCAAGGTGAACTTGGAATCTTTGTCAGACAAAATTGTCTAAGGTACCACCATGTATCTTAGCAACTTCGTGCATGTATATCTCAACAGTTTCAGCTTCCTTGTAGGTTGACTTCACTGGAATAAAATGGGCAACTTTAGTAAGCTTTTCCACCACCACCATAATGGAATCATGCTTCTTATTAGTCCTAAGAATTTTTTTTAGGAATTCCATGGTCACGAATTCCCATCTCCACTCAGGAATAGGAAATTTTTTTATCAAACCAACTAGATTTTTGTGGTCAACCTTAACCTTATGACATTCAAGATATCTCACAATAAAATCAACAAGTTCCCTTTTGATACCTAGACAAAAGTATTGCTTCTTGACTGCAACAATTGTCTTTTGTATCCTAGATGTCCGGCATAAATAACCTTATTCATCTTTGAAAAAATTAAGTTCTTCAACTCTTGATCATTTGGCACATAGACTCTGCATCTATATGTTAGGATCCCATCCCCTCTTAACTCATAACCTTCAAACTTTGGTTGTGACATACCTTGTTGTAAAGTCACACTTATATCCATATAACGCAGATTTGATTTGGAAACTTCCAAAAACAAATCACGCAAATATAGATGGTATATGCTAATGGGTATAACATACATTTCATGCATCCTTAATCTACTGAGTGTGCTAGCCACCGTATTCTTTTTTCCTTTGACATGCTTTATGTCGAAGTCATACTCACTGAGGAAGTCATACAAAGTCGTAGCATACCATCATTTTTCTTCACGAACAAAACCAATGCACCCCAAGGAGACACACTTGGGCATATATACCCCTTCTTCAGAAGATCTTCAATTTTCATATACAACTCTTTCAATTCCGACATACTCATCCTATAAGGAGTCTCAGATATAGGTGTTGCTCCTAGCATTATATTTATAGAGAAATATATATCTCTTTTCGGAGTAAAGCCTACTATCCCTTTTAAAACATCCTCATACACTTTCAGTATTGCGTGCTCTTCTACACTTAGGAATTTATCCTTAGGTGCCTCTTCCACGTGCACCGCAAATACTTGACACCCTTTTCTGTAAATTTTCTACAACTGCAAAGACGAAACTTCTCTGGTAGTCACAACTCTTGGAATTACTTGAACTGGTCTTAAATTTCATTTCTCATCCAGGAAAGTGAATTCCTTATTGTAACAATCTAGGACGTCATGATGTTCATCCAACCAATCCATACCAATGAGAAAATCCTACAAGACCAAAAGTATAATATTCAAATCATACTTTGTGTGCAGTCCATTCATCTCCAATGGACATGCCATAACCATCTCCTTGATTTTCCTTTTTTCTATTGTAGATAACTACACCAACCAAGGCTTCCCAAGATTTCTTCTCAACAAATGGAATCGTTCCACCATTTTAGGATCTAGATAACTATGACTAGATCCCGAGTCTATTAAAATAGCAATGGGTTGGTAATTAATCTTACCTTCGACCTTGATCATGTGCGACTGGAACTCATCCTTCTTGTTATCTAGCGCGACGTAAATCCTTGGCACATTTCTACCCATGTCCTCCATTGTCACAACTTGTTGTACACTATGTGTAGTCCTCTCTTTATCACTTCTTAGAGGGAAATCTATGTGCATATGATTTTCTCCACAACCCCAACACTGCATAGGTTGTTTCCATGAGTTTTGTCCCACTATTTCCGACATTCTGGGCTCATGAAGAGTCGTATGTAATTGCGTAGTATTTCTAAAAAATGGTGGCCTAGATCCCTTCTTCCTCTATTTCACCTTACTTTTCATATTGTCTTCCCAATCCTTTTGGAGAGTTGGTCTTCCCCTTTTCTAATCATAAAAACACTTAGTGTGCATTATAGTCTCTTACAACATTTTAGGGTCATCATATTGTATATTCTCACTGATAAATGAGGGAAACCCTCTCAAATATCTCTTAATATTCACTTGTTCATCCTTGATAAAAGGCACATAATTCAACAGTTCTAAAAATATTCTTCCGTACTCATCAATTGTCATGCTCCCAAGCTTGAGTTCGAAGAAATCCTTCATTTTCCTTTCATAACACCGCTTGGTTAAGTATTTATTTTTTAAATACCTCTTGAACTCTCTCCAAGTCACTTCCTTCTCATCAGTGTGTTGGACATGCACATATTTATCCCACCACATTGACACCTTTTCTTTTAACTAATATATATCAATTCGCCCTTCTTCCTATGCATAATAGTTATGTAGCTGGAAGTACTTTCCCATACCCAACAACTAGGTCTCTGCATATTCGTACTTCTTGTTCTCACCATCGAATGTAGGAGGCTTAATATTATTTATTTCCCCTTTTAGATAATCCACCCTAGTCCTTCTATTATTCTTTCTAACAGGAGATGGAATTGAGATACTATGAGCTTTCCTGAAAGAATGCTTACCGGTACTTATTTATTCTCTTCCTTTCTCATCATGAAACCTGTGACTCCTTGATCTACTTATCTATGTCTCCTTATCCATTTTATCTTCTATTTTTCTAGGATCTACATCAATTTGACATTGAAGTCATAGTGTTATGCCTAGTTTCTCATAAGCATTTCATTATCATCCTTATAACTATGGACATCTTTCTGTAATATTTTTATTTTTTCTACCAAGTTCATGATGTCAACCTTGGATTATGTACCATTGGCACCCAAACCTACATACAAATCTCCAAATTCATCATTAGGAATGTAATTCCTTTGCGCATATTCCATGTTTTTAACCTTCTATACTCACTCTTTTCCACTCTAATCATAGATAATTATGCAAAATGTGAAGACAAAAAGATTTTTTGTTAGGTTATTTCATGCAACATCTACATGAAAACTTTGCACCATTTTTTAAGAATCATTCCCTTGTATTTCTTGGATTATCATTCCAAATGCCAGTGTGCACACCTACGCTTCACTATCTTTGTGCACATCACAACTTTATACAACTCACCCATGGCCTTCCACGCAAACTATATTCTGTACTACCTGGTACCAATTCTTAGTGAACACATCTATTCACGCTAATATATATCCCATTCAAGTCCAGTGTTGAACCAATGGCTCTAATACCAATCTGTAACATCCCTAGCCACCCTAGGTTGGTCCATGTCAGACCAGCTCAACTTTTGTAGCTCTGATACCAATATGTAACATCCCTAAGCACCCCAATATGGGCCACGTCACACCACCTCAACTTTTGTATATCTGATACCAAAATGTAAGGTACCCAGTCTCCCACTGATTCCCATTACCAACTTACACATGCTCTGAATGAGCCAAAATCTAACAAACCCAACATATTATTGGTTCATACTACTCTAAACTTTCACTATGCAGTTACTAATTTACACACAAGTCCACACAGGATCTCTTGAGGTATTCTCTCAGGCCAATTGAGTCATGTCATACAACATATAATAGTGAAACAAACATACTCTTTTTACAACATGACGTTATGCAACATAATTAAATAAAATAAATACACACACTAGCACACTGAATCTAGAGTACAAATGTGCACACCATCACTTGGGTGACATACATCACTTCTATTATTATGGTGCGCGAGGTATAATTCCTTAATCACACACACATGAGGTCCAACCTCTCACAACATACCAGTTATGATCCTCTGCACCTGACCACTCAATCCTCTTATTGATGACTCATAACCAAATCACAAAGTTAACTTACCAGGAAAGACTATCCACATTTTTTATATCCATGCACAACTACAAATATAAGCTATAAGCACCATACGTATATGTGCAAACTGCATTTAAACATAGTAACAACAAATACTTAAATTCTACAACATACAAGAGTTAACCCATATCAAACATAGAAAAATATGCACGTAGTAAACAAGACAAGTACATAAGGAACACTAATCTTAAATGAAATTCATCAACTTCAGCCTTGAATAAGATTTTCCTCCTATCCATTTCATAATGTTTCAACAATAGGTCACCCTTGAGCTGGGGCTCAACTACACCAGGAAAAAGGGTTTCTAGTGACAAGATATGGTCTGAAACTCAACAAAATATCCCATTTCTATGTGCATACGATTGCATCTATCCCACAGTATCTCATTCCCCATGCACCTGTGACACCCAAGGAAGTGTGCCCCTTATCTTCTCACTAGTTCTTCGAATACCCCAATTCCCTTCCCAAGGTTACCAACAATAGGACAGACATGAAGTATTTGAGCCCTGTGACTAATTCTCAACACACCATGGAACAACTCTCAACAAAAATATCACTTGGAGTGTATTCCCACGGGTATGAAAACCACTCCATAACCGCCATTCTCTCACCTAGAGAGACCACTCATAGTCTATTATTTGACTCTTTGACAATGAAGCTCTTGTTACAACCCCACAACTCCCTACAAGCTTCACTGAGTAGATAAGGTAATAATCATATTTTCCATACAGTCTGAACCCCTTCTACTCAGGACAACATGCAACATGAATAATAAGATAATAATGATAATGCCCAAAATACACTAAGGCCAACAATATATATTGCATGCCCTCCACCTCACACTTGTTGCCTTCAAAAGTAACTTTAAGCCATTTGGTGACTTATTCCCTATCCTTGGTAACTTAGGATAAAATAATATATCTGACATTTACACTTTTCTTGGAAATATTATAAAATGTTCCTCAAGACTTATGACTCACCCCCTTTTCCGTCTCTAGTGGAGTAGGTCACCCATGTATTCACGTCTGAGTCAGTCAGCATGCAACAATGCAATATTGTATTAATATTCTTGATTATATTTACATGGATAAGCACATTGGTCTATCTATGTCCAGGATCACTAGCCTCATATTCACACTGGCTCTCCGGCCTCAAAACATAAGCATCCATTCCTGCACACTAACCCAACTACACGCAACATAGTGCAATATGTGCACTTTCCCAAGTGCACACAACAAACAAAATGTGTGCACTATGTCTTTGCTAACACTTCTTGGCGGACTACTCTGATGTGTGCCAAAGAAGAACCAGATGGCCATGGCTTACCAACCTAAGTATACATTACATTTATACTTGGCATCAATCGGCTCACCAGTGTATGTACAATTAAAAAGGGTTCTGGATTAGAGAAACTACATGATTATAAGAAAACATAAATGATTGCTTGGAAACATCTCAGACAAGGAAAAGGGAAAAATGTTCAAGATTATACATAAGAATTCAACAGGAAGGCATTATCTTTGGGAATTGCATTACATAGTCCTGAGACTCTTATAAAGTATATTGTTTTTATGAACTCATATCTTTTCCATTATATTTATGTTTAATCCTACTAATATTGATGAAGTATTAGTACAAGCTACTCACCTTGAAGTCAACAAAGGAAAACATGTTGTTGAAGATGAGTTAGAGGAGCCACATGAATTTGAGAAGCAGTCGAAGGGAAAAGGGAAGAGTAAGAAGAAAACAATAGTGAAGAAGGATGAAGAGAGGAATCCTACATGTTCTCGCTGTGAGAATAAACGACATGAGGAGAAGCATTGTTGGAAATTTCATCCAGAATTGAAACCATAGTGGGCCCAGCCTAGGAAGGGTAATAAGAAGACCATGACAATAGTTTAGGACCTTGGATTAGATTATGAGGATGAAACCAAGGTTAAAGCTAGCGGTATCAAAGGTAAATATTTTTTTGCAAGTTTCAGTTAGTGTGCTTCTTTTGCAAATTCTAAAGTAATCCCTGATGGAAGGAAAAGAAAAGAATTGTTTCATCTACAATTTATCTCAAAGCACACAAATATTGATACACTTTTTGATAATGGATCAAAGGTGAATTTTATTTGATAGCAAGTTCTTTAGAAGTTTGGATTGAAAACTGGCCTCATCTAAGACTACCTCCTTTGGGTTGGATTTGTTATCATGCTTAGGTAAAGGTAACTAAGTAATGCAAGTTACGGTTCATGATCACATCCAGTTTCATTGATGAGGTAGAGTTAGATGTGGTTCCACTTGACATTTGCGGGATGGTTTTGGGAAGTCCATACTTATATGAAAGGAAGGCCATTTTCTACAGGGGACAAAATAAGTATGATATTTTTAGGGATGGGATTGAGTTCATTGTGAGATCTCATTAGATGAAGAGAAATTTGAAAATTGTCACTACAAGGGACATCCTAGCTAATGCTAGTATCTAGGATCTGGATATATAGCCTACGGTTGAAAGTAGAATAGGTCCTTTGGTTTATGTTGTTCCTATTAATAAGGGAAGATATGTTAATGGTTCATTCTGTTTCACATCTGTATATTCATTTTAGTTTTTCAATTTATTACTAATCAGTGGATTGTGGTTGGGTACTGCAACAATAAATGGTAGAGTTTATGAATTTAAGGGAATGGTTAACTTGGTCAACAATGGTGTTTTAGTATTCATTATGATTTTGATAATTAAGGTGCTTGTTATCCAAGAAGGAAGGATGAATGATACTCCACAAGTGAGGCGAAAGCATTCTCACTTGATTTTTGAATAATCCATACTTTTGGAGGTACAAAATTCCTACAGTGGGAAGGTGTAATCCAGGAGGATCTAAGGAACACTCATAGAGGTCCAGGATGATCTGGAACACTAACAAAGTTCCAAGGCGGTACAGAAAAGCTCAAAAATTGACAATCTCAAATGATCGAGAAATCAACATCATTGGGTAGAGCTCATGGTCAGCTTTCCAATGACATAAATGGAAAGTCAAATAGAGCTCGTATGAAAACGTTATAAGAAGTCAAAGTTTGGATCAAATAGGGAAAATTCAAAGGTGAAGTGAAAGGATGATGTTAGCATGGTACATGATAATGTCAGCATGTGACATGGCATATGACAGTACCATCGTATAGGTGAAGTGGCATATTATTTGGTCGTTGACTGGGCCTATGGTACATTCCAAGTGGACCAATGGTTCGTTTACACATGGCAAGGATAGCCAATGAAAGGCTACCATGTGGAAACATCCCATTAGCCAATATTGGTTAATTATGTGTAAAATTTATGGAGTCAATGGGTGTTGAACCCGTGACCTCCATAATACTCCAAGCCTTAACATACCTGCCACAACCAACATTCCACTACATTGAGTCCTAACCCATATATGACATAAAATATATTTAAATTGTAATTAAAGTTCAATTAGGTGGCTAAAGTGTCAAGGGCCTAGGTGCTCAACCTTAGCCCTAGCCCTTTATTCATTTGTATCCCATGTAAGAAAAACTATGTTCCACATGGAAGTCTTTTTTTTGTAAATAAAAAAGAGTTTGTATTACCTTAAAAGGTCAAAAAAGTGATACATGTCCAAAGATACATCAAAACATGCAACATGTATGGAAACTAGAATATGTGGCTTGCAATGTTCATGGGAAATCGAATATACCAACGTCTGTTTACAACAAAATTTGACTGTAAATTCATCCTAGCTAAGACTGATAACATAAGCATAAAGAAACTAAATTTGAGGCAAACCCAGAATTCCATCATGGTAGATGGTGAAGGAAAACGATTGGAATCATTTTGGGCATCGTCTCTTCGTAGGATCGCTTGACGAGGAATCAAACAACATATCCAAGCGTCTACTGATGACATGATGGATATGAATATGGTCAGCCATATCTCATCTCATCTCAAAGATCATATTTAAATGGTCCTCTATAAACCTGTGAGGACTGGGAAAATCTTGGCTTGCCAAGGCTGGATGTCCTGGCTCACCCATATGTTGCTTGAGATGGGTTTCCTCCTTGGCCCAATAGTCGTCCCACTCAATCCTGGTGGCTTCATTGTGTGGTCCACTAAAATTATGGGTTTCTCCTTTCCTGAAGTCATCCTTATTTTGTGGAGTGATTTCCTTCTACACCACACAACCACCCATAGAAATATCAGGATGATTAAAAGGGAGGGCAGTGTAAGATGGTGTTGTCTCCTCTGTGATTTCCACCTCCAAATTAGGAGGAATCTCCTCCTCCACTATACAACCAGCATAACTCATCTCTGGGTCAATAAATTTGGGCGTAGGTTGGGCATCATCGCGTCATCTTTGATCGAAATAATGATGGCGGACAAAGTTTCTCTCAGGATTGGGATAAAGAGAGGGTGGGCTTGTGCGCCAGTGTCGGCCTATCAGAAAGTAGTAGAACGACCCACATTTTGGCTTGCCTCTCTCACGAGGCATGGGTTAAACACCACTCGGAGAGGAATTGAGGGAGAAAATTGACGAGGGGGAACGAAAATTAACAAAGATTTAGCTCCCTCGGACGGAGATTGCAGGTGGAAAATGCAGAGCCAAGGCCAAATGCAAGAGATAAGAGCCGCACCAAGAGATTACCTATTTGATGGCGAGAGAAATGATAGTTTGCGGTGCCATTAATGTTGAGGTGATGCTTCCTTTCAACTTCGTACCATATCCGTAGGGACAAGCCTGGTGCGCCATTAAACTCCCCTGATTGTCCCAACACACTAACTCCTTTTCAGATTTAATGCTAGGCATAATAGATTGATGGAGGGGGAGGCTAGCGGTAAGGGCATTTAACTACACTCATTGCCAGAGTGCCATGCATCAAGTGCTTGGAAGGTTTCACCCCATCCGGTGGTATTCCGTGCAGAGGTTAAATTTATATACCACAAACAATAGTTATAACATATGGTTTAATTATTAACCATATGAAAACCCAAAGCTCGAATCATTTCAAGTAACGAACTATATATATTATATATAGTTGTAACAAATAAAAAAATCTTCCATAAATTATGGTCGATGGGAATAGAACCGTCGACCCGCCAACAATACCAACTACTTAGAAACCTTCACTAACCAAATTACCACTATTGTCAATTGGTTATAACTATATACTAAATTCTAATTAAAGACCATCCATTATTTGCGGAGGTAGTTAATGGGTCTGTGCCATATTTAATGGGCATGTAGACCAAGGAAGGACACAAATTCCAATGCAAGAACACATGTCAAGGTGCATTAATTTCTATGCAGAGTGCATTTATGTGTCTCGAAGTGCAAGTCGAGTTTGCTAAGTTTATGTGTTGCATGGAAAAGCATGTCATAGGGTATATTTTCCTTACCTAGGAAATTTTATACTCGTTGGATTCATTTTTTCTCAATGATTATGAATATGAAGTCATTTTTGTGATAAGAGGTAATTTGTAAAAGTCTTATGTGAGTTTGTCATGTATGAGACACATAGGCTCGTTATACATGTAAAAAAATATTTTTGGGCCCCTGTTCAGAATTTGGTCGTCTTTATATTGATATTCTTTAGAATTTCACAAGGAATTCAATGGTAAACATTGTTTCTTCATTTGAGAAATATATTTTTTGAGTGTCTTCAAAATTGTTTTTTTTTTTAAGTCCATGTTGTAATGTAATTTGGCATTTGAGATGATGGAGAGTAGTTTCAATTATTTAAAGGGAACTTGAATATGAAGTAAAGTATATCATCAATATTTATATTTTGAGTTCTTTTATGTTTTTCTATATTATCTCATTTTTCTTCAAGTTATTCATAAAAATTAATGAGGTTTATGCACAAATAAGCATATTCGCATGTGGTTTTGCAAATAGTCAAGCAATCTTCATTTACCAAATCTAGTTCGATGCTTATATGTATTTAAGTATTTATTTTACATCTAAGGATTTTCAGATCAACATGGAACCCACCATATACACAGGTCAGCATATTGAAAATGGGTGACACCTGCCCCGTCCTCCCTGCCACATCAACGTCAACATTGACCAGTATAAGGTCACCACATGTCTAGGGTGAAATCACCATGAATTTATTAAGGCCTTAGCCAATTTTGGTTTTTGGTCGAGCCAGATCAGTTTCTCTCTTTGTTTCTTGGCGAGATATCAATGATGGAGGTCACAGTGCAGACCATCTTTCGAAAAATGTGATGAGCATTCCCTAATGAAAGTTATCTCCTAAGGCTGATGATGACATCATTGTCAGAGAAATGCAATAAGGGTTACACCCAACACAAGTCATCTCCTAGTGCCAACAATGATGATGACTTTTACACCTCGCCTAACACATGGATCCAACTTGGAATGCCACCAAGGATACATAGAGGGAGAGATGACAACATGGCATGCTAGAAAATCATTGTTAGAGTCAAATACCACTTGCTACATGGACACAAGGTCCCTCCAAAGATGATAAAAATCATATCAAAAATGGGTGACACGTGTCCTATCCTCTTCACATCATTATATGCATGGACTAGTATAACATCGCCACATGTCCAGGGTGATAGAAACATGACTTCATCTTCACTTAATGCTTTTGGGTTTTGATTAGGGTCGATCAACGGTCTAGATCTTATCAGGTGATTGAGATTGATGACTTAGATTAATTTTTGAAAGGTTTCATATCATCTCGATGATGAGGCTTCTACAACATCGTCATTAGGAAAGTATTGGTTCACCCTAGTGTGAATGATCCCCGACTGTTCTGAAAATGACGCCATCATCGAGGAAATTTAGTTCAACTCAGCATCAGTTATCCCCTAGAGTAGACCATGATATTATTTATTGTCATCCAAGTAATGTCAGAGCCAAACAACAACTACCACCTCTACCACATCAACATCATAGTTGGCCAATAAAAAGGTGCCATGTTTCTAGACTAACGTGAGCCTGGCATTATAGAGGCCTTAGCCAATTTTTACTTTTGTTTGCACCAAATCAATGACTCTCCTTATTTTTCCAGGTCATATTAACAGTCCATATTTGATATTAGGGCTCTATGGATATTGACTTATTGGCCCCTTAGGAGTTTTTAGTCTCCATCAATGTTCAAAGCCCCAATCCTTGATCCTCTATCCCAATACACCACGTCATCAAACCAGTGATATCCTAATCCAAAGAAATAATCCCATGCTCAAAAGATCAATGGTTGCAATTGTTTTCTAATATTGATCTGACAATGGCTGAGTTTTGCTTCTATATTTTTTATTCTGTCACCCAACCAATAGAAAAAATGATTGCAGGTACTTTAAGGGGAAAAGTTGATATTTATTCTTGCAAGTTTCTAGCTTCTCCACGATCTCAACATAACATATTTCAGTGGGTCAAATTTTTTTAGTGTGATGTAAAATGAGAGAGCCTTGCCTCTTATTTATACTCTCCATCTTCTAGGTCACTTAACCCATTTATAGGTCACTTAACCTATTTTCCTCATTTTTAGGGTTAACCACTTTCCATAATTAGAAAGTTTTCCATTACTTTATCATTTAAATATTCCTCCTTGACTTTGTCACCTCACGTTATCATTTAAATAATCTTCTTTGATTTTGTCACTTCACTTTATTATTTAAATAATCCTTCTTGAATTTTTCACTTTACTTTATCATTTAAATAATAATTTCTTCTTTGCAAGCTCTTTGAGTTCTTTGACCTTTTGGGGTTTCAAGCCAACATATGAGGGTCCTCCAACTTCGTAAGTTCATAAATCTCAAACCATGAGGAGTTATGTGACATTCCACATACCACCAAAAATGGAATGACATGTACTATCCATATAGAATAGTATTACCTTCAAATATATTAAAACTCATACCATTATACATGAAACAAACATGGATCCATTACCAAAACCTTTGTGCTACCAGAATTCGGTACCAGACTTTCTTCAAGGGTTGACATCAATGAAAACCAACCTTAATCAACAATATCCCCCTTTGAAATTGATGGAAACACTCTGATGCAATATTGAAATTATTTCATGCAATATTGAAGTCATATCACTCATGCTCGCCCTAGAAACATGCCTCTGTCCTCTACATCTATGTGACCATTTCTCCCCCTGGAACCATGCCTCTTTCCTCTACATCTAATGAATCTCTCCCCCTTTGTCATCAATGGAAAAGGTATCTCTCCATCCGGGGTTGTTCCCCCTGACTGAACTATCATCTTTATGGTGCTTCCTCCTGTACATCTAAGACATATAAGATAAGAATTCAAAAGCATTCATTTTGGAGTAGAAATAAATTTGATTCTCTGGCAAAGATACTCAAAGGCTTCCCGTGAAAGTAGTTTTGTAAATATGTTCACCCCTTGTTATTTTGTGCTCGTATACTCAACTCTGATGTTCTTTTCTGCAACTTGTTCCCGTAGAAAGTGATACTTGATTGGAGTGTTCTTCGTCTTGGAGTGCATCATCAGGTTCTTTGAGATACCGATGGCGCTTGTATTATCACAATAGATTGGAATGGGATCATCATACTCAACCTGTATATCTGTCAAAGTTTGTTTCATCCAAAGAACCTTTGTACAACATGTTGTTGTTGCAATATATTATGTCTCGGCTGTAGATAGAGATATTGATGATTGTTTCTTTCTTAGCCATGATAATAAACACTCACCCAAGTAGAACGATGTCCCACTGGTGCTTCATCGATCATCAATACAACCTGCCCAATCTACATCTGTGTAGGTAATAAGAGATAGATCCTTTCCTTTTAGATACCATAATCCAAAATCTTTGTTTCTTTGAGATATCTGAAAATTCTCTTCACTGCTAATACATTTGATTCCTTTGGTTCTGCTTGAAATCGTGCCACCTGTCCAACTACCTACATTACATCTGGTTTGGATGCTATCACATATAGTAGGATGCCAATCATTGACCTGTATTGCCTCTGATCTGTAGAATTTGAATAGCCATCTTTGCTTAACCTGCAATTGGTTTGCATGGGAGTGATAACTAGTTTTCAATCTTAAATTCTGAACCTATTTATGATTTCTCTTATACACTTGGTTTGAGAAATAAAATTCCTTAGTTTATTTGATGTATCTGAAGTCCTAGAAAGAAGGATAGTTCTCCAAGTAATGACATTTCAAATTCATTATACACATCCTTTGCAAATTTCAGGCTTAACCTGTCATCATCACTACCAAAAATAATATCATCAACATAAAATTCAATTAATAAAATATTACCTTGACTTACCTTGATGTAGAGGTTGTTGTCTCCACTTCCTTTTATGAACCCTTCCTGTTGTAGACATTTATCCATGCTAGAGTACCATGCTCTAGGAGCTTTTAGACCATACAAGGCCTTCTTTAATTTGCACACATAGTCTGCATTCTCTGACAACTGAAATCCTTCTAGTTGTTCAATGTAGACTTCTTCTTCAAGTTCCCCTTTCAGAAAAGATGATTTTACATCCATATGATACACTTTAATATTTTTGGAGCATGCATAAGCTAAAAGCAATCAGATTTCTTCCAATCTAGAAATTGAGGCAAATGTCTCTTCAAAGACGAATCCTTCAACCTATGCATATCCTTTAAATACCAATCTAGCTTTGTTCCTTGTAACCTGTCCATCTTTGTTCAATTTATTCCTGTATACCCACTTTGTGCCGATCACATTCTTATCCTTTGGTGTTGGAACCAATTCCCAAGTGTCATTTTTCTCTATTTGATCCAATTCTTCATCCATGGCCTTGTTCCAAAATTCATCCTTGCTGGCCTCTTCAAAATACGTTGTTTCAATTGTAGTTGTAAGTGCTAGGTGTGTTTGTTCTGGTTAACAGACTCTTCTTCTAGTCTCAACTCTTGTGTCTTTGTTTCCGATAATCTGAAATGAAGGCTGATTATTTTGTACTCATTTGCTAGGTTTGTTTGGAGGCACTTGTTGGACTTGCTCTTCTTCTTCTGTTGGATTCTCTTCATCTTTCTCTTCTACTTCCTTTTCATCTTTTTCTTCTTCTTCGAAAAGTTGTTCCATTGATTCATTTTCTTCTTCCTTTGATTCTGGTCTACCTGTTTCATCAATTGTTACGTTGATGCTTTCTACAACTTTGTTCAATCTTAGATTGTAACACTTGTATGCTTTCCTTGTACTTGAGTAACCAACAAGTACTCCTTTTTCCATACGAGAGTCAAACTTTCCCAATTTTCCATCTTTTCTTTTGATGTAGCATTTTCTTCCAAAAACTATGAAGTGCTTCACATTTGTTGGTCTTCCTTTCCATAGCTCAGAGTGATTTTTTTCAGTGTTGTTTTTTAGCATTACTCTGTTTTGAATGTGAATTGTTGTATGTACTTCTGATGTCCAAAATATATCTTTCAATTTGGAATCCATTAGCATTGTTCGAGCCATTTCCTGTACTGTCCTGTTATTTATTTCAACAACTCCATTGGGTTGAGGTGTCCTAGCAACGAAGAAATTCATTTTTATTCCATGATTGGTGCAGTAGCCCATAAATTCCTTTGCATTGAACTCTCCTCCATTATCAGATCTCAAGCATTTGAATTTTGAATCCATTTCATTTTCAACCATTTCCTTGTAGATCTTGAAGTTTTCAAAAGCTTCTGACTTATTCTTGAGAAATAAAACTGCAGTTATGCTTGTATAATCATCAACTAATAACATAAATTATTTCTCACATTTTAAACCCTTTGTTGTAGTTGGTCCAACTAGATCAGTATGCACAATTTCCAGTGGTCTTCTCATTGAATATTCCATTTATTTGAACTTTTTCTTTGTTTTCTTTCCTTGTTGACAATGCTTGCATAAAGTGTTGGTTGGTTTCGTTATCTGGGGCATTTCTCTAACTGCTTCTCTTCTGCTGACTTTGAAAAGGTTATCAAAATGTATGTGACACATTCTTCTATTCCATAGCTAACTTTCATCTTCCTTTCCTAGACAACACTTTTCATTTCCAATTTCAGTTAATACATATATCTTCCTTGAAGTTCTCGTAGCTGTAGCAATCAATTTTCCTTAACCTTCTTTTCTTATGTCTCATTTTTGTGAATCAAAAGTAACTTTATGACCTTGGTCACACATTTGACTCACACTTAGAAGATTATGTTTCATATATTCTACTAGTAGAACATTTTCTTCCCTGGTATTCTTGTTCCCAATTGTGACTGTGCATTTTCCAATGATTTCAGCTAAATTATCATTTCGGAAGGAGACTGATCCATCTCTTTCCTTTTGTAATGTAAGAAACATGTCTCTATCACCTGTCATGTGTTTTGAACAACCACTATCAACATACCAACCACATTTCTTCTGCTTAACTTGTAGAGTGAGTGTGCATTCTCCATTGCGATATTGATCCTGATTTGTTATCCATGTCCTTTTCTGAGGTTCTTGTCTGTGATTGTTGTTATTATGTTGCAGTTCTCTAGGAGGGACTGTCATTCTGTAATCTTTGGCCATGTGTCCAAAATGATTACATTTGTAACATTCTACTTCAGTGCCCAAAGATTCAAACTGTTGTAACTTCTTCTCTTTGTTTCACTAGGCCTTCTTGGATAACCCCATTGTGTATGAATTTCAAAGTTGTTTGTGTTCCTGTTGTTATCTCTGCAATTCATAGCTTTATGTCCAAAATTATTTCATTCATAACATAAACCAAAAAAGATAGTTTGATACCTGGGAGTTGAAGATATTCTGAAAGGAGGTACTCTTATAAATTATTCTTCTTTCTGAGGCCTATCTGTCACTTTTTTATTCTGAAATATGAATCTTCTTGGTTGAGGACTGTCCTTGTAATATTCCTTGTAGATATTTCTACCCCCCTTGATTGTTTTTGCATAGTTTTTTGGATATGTTTCTTGCTCTGTTGTCTTGGAGCTTGATCCTTTTTCTATCTCATTGTATCCAATTTTGGACTTGTCATGATGAGATTTTTTACTGTTGATAATGTCATCCAAAACTTTTGAGTTGTTCTGCATATTTTTCTTTTGAAGATCCTTTCTTAATGTGACAATCTCTGCTTCCAAATTTCCAATGATATTGTCTTTTTCTTCTAGCTATTCTTTGAGTGCTTCTTCAATTATTTTATCTTCTTCTATTTGAACCTTGAAATTTGTGATCATTTGTTCTAATTCTTGAGTGTCTTCTTTCTTATCTAGTTATGCTTGTAGTTTCTTGTTTTTCTTCTTTTCTCTTATGATAAGTTCTATGGCACACATTAATTCCTCAAGGTAGTCAACTTCTGCCTCTTCAATTTCTTCTTCGACTTCTTCAAATTCTTCATCGGCTTCTTCATATTCTTCTTCGGAGTAGTCTTTATCAAAGTCTTCTACTACCATGAATAGAACTCTTTCTATCTCACTGTCACTAACTTCATCTCCATCTGATGATGAGATGTCTTCTTTGGTGCATAAGATTTTCTTGAAAACATCCTTTGTGGTTCTTTTGCATTTATAAGTTTCTCTGCCTTTTTAGTAATCTTCATCATTTCTCTTTTTCTTATAAGGACACTTGTTATCAAAATGACCAATTCCATCACAATTAAAACAAATTAAATGAAGCTTACCTCTATACCTACCGTCGGTTCCCTTATTCAGTCTTTTGACAGAGTTGGCCACTTCTTCATAATCTTCCGAGATGTCACTGATGCTGCTATGTTCTTCTTTTTGCCTTCACTTTTTCTTTGACTTTTTGGATGCTTTGAAGGTACTTCTTTTATATTTGGATTTTCCTGTTTAGTTCTCATTTCATATGCTGTGAAGATTCCATGTAATTCTTCCATGCTTATTGAGTTTAGATTTGATCTTTCTTCTAGTGTTGATATCTTAGGGTCAAATCTCATAGGAAGAGATCTTAGTACCTTTTTAAAAATTACAGATTCTTTGATTTCTTCTACCAATCCTATGATTGCATTTATTGTCTCATCAACTGGTAAAAAGTAAGCTATAATATTCTCATCTTTCTTCATCTTAAGTTGTTCGAACTGACCTCTGCAAGTTTCAAGCTTTGTTGCTTTGACTTTTGAATCTCCTTCATAAATATTTTGATGTTTGTCCCAAATATCTTTAGCAGATTTACAATGTGCAACTTTGATGAATATTGTTTCACTAAGATCATTCAGAAGTGCATTTTTGGCTTTGGAATTATTCTAACCGAGTTTCACTTCTTTGTCATTTGTTGGACAAATTGTTGGTGTTGTGTATCCATCTATAATTGATTGTCAAGTTTCAAATCCGTGTGCCTGTATATATGTTTTCATCCTTATGCTCCAAAATGCATACTTATGTCCATTGAACTTTGGTATTCCATTTTTATATAAGTTGTTTCTCTCCATGATCTACCTTTCAGTGGTTAAAATTATTTCTAAAGGAACCTGCTCTAATACCAATTGTTGGATTACTGAGAGGGGGGGTGAATGAGTAATAGAGCAATTTAATCCTTTTTAACCATATAATCCAAGTGTTATATCAATGCAGCATTATCATCCAATAACTTCAGAGTAAATAAGAAATGAACAAATGAACAATCATACACATACAAAGTACACTAGTGTTTTATGTGGAAACCCAAAGCAGGAGAAAACCACAAAATGTTTTTTTCTTATATGTCTTCAAGAATTACATTCATTGGAAGCACCAACTTCCTTTGTTTTCCAGCTGCAACTGGAAGGAGGCTCCAACCCCATTTTTTCTCAGCCTACAACCTGAAGGAAGCTCCAACTCCCCTATTCTCTGGCCACAACCAGAAGGAGGCTATAACCCCCTATGTTCTCTAGCTACAACCAGAAGGTGGCTACAATCACCTGTCCTTGCCTCGTCCAACTACCCTAAAGTAGAAGTAGAATGATGGAACCATTGTCACACTATCACTATGAGATATACTATTGTAAACATGTACCAATAAACCTGAACCATGCATCAACCTATACCTCAACCTGTAATTAACTTGTACCATAAAGAAGTGCATCAACCATGCACCAACCTGTACCATAAACAAGTGCATCCAACCATGTACCAAGTATGTACCAATCATGTGTCAACTACTCATCAAATATGACTCATCAATATGTACCAACATTATCAACTATACACCTCATGTATGTGCCAACTCATCAACTACTTGTCTCAACCATGTACCCAACATGTACCTCAACCAAAATCCCTTATCAATATCATCATCCAAATACGATTTGTAACTCTGTAATAGACCTGGTGTATATGATCACATACCTGCAAACCTTCCTTAACTTTAACAACAAGAGACTAGCATTTTCACCAAACTTTTCTTTAGTCTCACATAACTAGTTTTGGATTAGTCAACAACCCTAACTTGAAATAATCATAACTATGTACCTGTAATGAATAAAGATCTGAAACTGATATAAAATTTTCTTTAGTGTGTTTTATGCAATTCCTCTAGGATTCACTATTTGGAATCTATCATAAAAGGAGTTATAGAAAAAATGGCATACCTTGTTGAATTCTGACTTATTCTAGAGAGAGACCTTATAGAGCGTGAGCCGCATGGAATATTTGCTAAATCGATTTGAAAATGTTACACAACATACTAAAGATTGTTCTATAATCAACAGATTTGGTCTTACTAAATTTGGATATGTTATGAAGAAGTTATGACGTTTTTACCCGAAAGACTTGTTTTAGACTAGTTTCAGGACTTGCCCCAAACCCTATTTTCCACGGAGTGTAACTCCAAAAATACAATGACCCACAAGATGAATTTTTTACCAGAAATAATTGGATATGGTTTCGCAATGGCCTATCAATATCAAGGTATGAATCATTCTATAAAAAAAAATTATTGCAAAAATGGTGAGATGACCTGTAAATAACATGCCTTAGAAAGGAACATCAAAAGAATTTATCCTCCCTTGAATTTCGGTCGTCTTTTCTTCACCTTCCCTTTGAAATTTAGCTTATATATCCTTTGGTTACCTCAGTCACCTATATATATTCAATATTCTCAAGTGTGATTTAAAGTGAGAGATCCTTGCCTCTTATTGATACTCTCCATCTTCTAGGTCACTTAACCCATTTCTAGGTCACTTAACCCATTTCTAGGTCAATTAACCTATTTTCCTCATTTTTAGAGTTAAACACTTTCCATAATTAGAAAGTTCTCCATTACTTTATCATTTAAATATTCCTCCTTGACTTTGTCACCACACTTTATCATTTAAATAATCTTCTTTGATTTTGTCACTCACTTTATTATTTAAATAATTCTTCTTGACTTTGTCACTTTACTTTATCATTTAAATAATAATTTCTTCTTTGCAAGATCTTTGACTTCTTTTACCTTTTGGGGCTTCAAGCCAACATATGAGGGTCCTCCAACTTTGTAAGGTCATAACTCTCAAACCGTGAGGAGTTATGTGACGTTCCACATAGCACCAGAAATGGCATGACATGTACTATCCATATAGTATATTATTACCTTCAAATATATTAAAACACTTACCATTATACATGAAACAACCTTGGGTCCATTACCCAAACCTTTCTGCTACCGGAATGTGCTACCGCACTTTCTTCAAGGATTGACATCAATGACAACCAACCTTAATCAACAAGTTTATAATGTTTTTCTTATAATTCACCACTTCATTCCTTTTAAAATTTGATTTTCTGAAACACTCTTAGACATATGCCTCTAAGAGTTGAGAGAATTTGTCATATGAGATAATATTTCTTGATGTCCTATAATTTCAAGGACAGAGGGAAAAACTTCCCAAATGTTGCATAATCACTTTACTGCAAATATAACTTTAAGACTCATCTTGATTCTTAGCTCGTGGGGTGCCTCAACATCATTCCAATAACAACTTAGAACATATCGAGGGATAAAAATATGATAGATTAATTCTCCAATAGGAGTAGATATATGCTCCAAAAATTCCTTGTACCATAGGGGAAGGCCTAGGAGGTCAAATTACACCACACAATACAATTGTATGGCTTCATCCACATGGAAAATTGTATACCTTTCATATCACATGTAACAAGGATATTGCTACAAATAAAAATGATACTACCCACAAATAAGTGAGGTGATTATCTTCCTTAATTGTGTACTAAAAATATATATTTTAATTAAGATATGAGTTGTTTTATAATTCAAGCAACAATGTTATTAGTCTCTTATTCCCCATGCACTTGTCACACCCAAGGAACTGTTCCCCTTCTCTAATTTCCAGTCCTTCGGTGGGCCCACTTCCCTTCCCAGGGTTACCAACAACTAGTCGTACAACATGTCTCTGAGCCCTGCAACTAAAGCACAACACACCAGGGAAAACCACTCAGCAAAACTCTCACCTAGAGAGTATGCCCACGGATCTAAGAACCACTCCAAAACAACCAGTCACCCGAATCTTTGAAAATGAACCTATAGATACAATCCCACTACTCCCTACAACCTTCTCTGGGCAGATAAGGCAATAGTCATATTTTCCATACAGTCTGACACCCTTTTGTTGACGAAATCCTACAACATGAATAATAAGATAATAATAATAATTCTTGAAATACACTAAGGCCATCAATATATATTGCATGCCTTCCACCTAACACTTTTCACCTTCAAAAGTAACTTTAAGCCACTTGGTGACTCGTTCCCTATCCTTGGGAACTTAAGATAAAATAATATATATGACATTTACACTTTTCCTGGAAATATTATTAAATATTCCCCAGTACTTATGACTCACCCCCTTTTCCCTTTTTCGGTGGAGTAGGCCCCTCATCTCTTCTCATCTGAGTCATTTAGTTCACAATGATGCAATATTGTATTAATATTTATGATTATATTTACATGGATAGGCATGTTGTCCTATTTGCGTCCAATCTCACCAACCTCATATTCACACAGGTGCTCCGTCCTTAAAACATAAACATTCATTCCCATGCATTAACCCAAGTGTGTGTTACATAGTGCAATATGTGCACTTTCCTAGGTGCGCGTGACACACAACATGTGTGCACCCTGTCTTTGTTAACACATCTCTGTGCACTACTCTAATGTGTTCCACACCAAAAATATATGCCCATGTCTAGCCAACCTAAGTGTACATTACATTTATGCTCGGTAGAAATCGACTCATCAACTTATGTACAATTAAAAAGGGTCTTGGATTAGGGACACCACAATCCCCTCCCCCTTATTTATGCACTGTCCTCGGTGCATTGTATACACATGTACATAAAAAAATTCAAAACTCTTCAAAAAGATGAGGATACTCTGCTCACATAGCATCCTCTCTCTCCCAGGTTGCATCCTTGGGACTGTACTAGATCCATTATATGATTAACAACTTCGTGAATCGATTATGAAGCTACTTGACTTTTGGATTCAATATGAAAATCGATCGCACTTCAAATCCACCTTATGGATCCACCTAAATCACATTCCAAACAATGAAATGATTAGCATCATGTACATATTTCTTAAGCAATGATACATGGAAAACATTATGAATGCATAAGGACGTGGGAAATGAAAGAGTATAAGAAACATGAACAATCCTTTCAATCATTTCAAATGTCCCACAATAGTGTGTTGCTAATTTAGAACACTTTCCCAACTTCATGGAACTATGTATGGCCTTCACTTTCAGAAATAAATGATTACCCACGTAAAATTCCCTGTGGGTTCTCCATTTATCTATGAAAATTTTATGCCTGCCTTGGGCATCCTTTAAATTATTTTTTGTCTTTACCACCTCCTCCTCCATTTCCTAGAGTAAATATGTCCCTACTATTGTGTGGTCTGTTGGGTTATCCCAACTTACATGCATGTTTCATTGTCTACCATAAAGTTCCTCAAATGGGATCATCTTTAAATATGCATGATACCCATCATTGTAAGAAAACTCTACCAAATGAAGGTAGTATCTCCATTTCGATGGATTATCTATCACATACATTCTCATCATGTCCTTCATCACCCAATTTAACCTCTCTGTTTGACCATCTGACTCATGATGATATATTGTGCTGAAATTCATACTTGTCCCAAATCCCTTGAATAACCCTTTCCAAAAGTTTTAGGCGAACTTGGAATATCTGTCGGATAGCATTGACTTAGGTACCACCATGCAACTTAGGAACCCCATGCGTGTATATCTCAACAATGTCATTTTCCTTGTAGGTTGGCTTCATTGGAATAAAATTGGAAGATTTATTAAGCTTTTCCACCACCACCATAATGGAATCATGTTTCTTAGCAGTCCTAGACAACTTTGTTATGAATTCCATGGTCACAAATACCCACTTCCACTAAGGAATAGGAAAATGTTGCGTCAATCCAATTAGATGTCTATGCTCAACCTTGACCTTGTGACATTCAATATATCTCACAATAAAATCAACAACTTCCTTTTTCATACCTATCCAAAAGTATTGCTTCTTGACTACAACAATTTTCTTTTGGCATCCTGGATGTCCAACATAAGGAACCTTATTCATCTTTGACAAAATTAGGTTCTTTAACTCTTGATCATTTGGAACATAGACTCTGCATCTATACACAAGGATCACATCCCCTCTTAACTCATAACCTTCAAAATTTAGTTGCAGTATAAATTGTTGTAAAGTCGCACTTATATCCATATAACACAGATCTGATTTGGAAACTTCCAATTTTTTGTTGCAAAAATCTAGCCGGTACATGCTGATGGATATAGCATACATTTCATGCATCCTTCTACTAAGTGCATCATCCACCTTGTTCTCTTTTCCTTTGACATGATTTATGTCAAAGTCATACTCACTAAGGAACTCTAACCACCTTCTTTGTATGGAATTCAAACTTGATTATCCAAACAAATACTTCATACCACAATGGTGTGTTCTCATCTCAAATATCTCTCCCATGAGATAATGTCACGACATCTTCAATGCATGTACTATATCTTTCATAGCATAGAGACTTTCATGCTCTTTCAATTTCCTTGATTCATAGCATACCACATGTTCATTCTAACTCAGGACTCTATCGATTTCTTCCTTGCATAAATCTGTGCACACAATGAAGTCTACATATGGATCAACAATTCTTAAAATAGGCGCACTTGTTAAAAAATTATTTAAGTGTTGGAAACTCCTTGCGTAATGTGGAGTCCATTCAAATCGTGCACCTTTATTCTGCAGGGATGTGATTGGATGCATAATTTATGAGAATCCTTCAATAAACCTTTTCTAGTAACTTACCAATCCCATAAAGGATCTCACTTCTGCAACATTTCCTCGTGTTGGACATTATTCAATGGATTTTATCTTCACTGGGTCCATAACTATCCCTTCCTCTAAAATAATATGACCCAAATAATGAATTTGTTGTTGATAAAATGGACACTTTATCAGGTTTACATAAAGATGATGTTCCCTCAACACCTGCAACACCATCCTCAAGTGATGCTCATGCTCTTCCTTATACTTTGAGTAAATAACAATGTCATCCAAAAATACAATAAAAAACTTATCTAAATACTCTATGAAAACTCCATTCATCAAACACATGAATACAACTCGTGCATTTGACATCCCAAAAGGCACCACTGTAAACTGGTAATGACCATACCTTGTTCTGAAGGTAGTCTTACTGATGTCCTCCATTTTTATTCTCACCTGGTGATTTCCAAATCTGAGATCTACCTTTGAAAATATCCTTGTCCCTCTCATCTAATCAAACATGTCATCTGTCCTAGGAAAATTATACTTGTTCTTCATTGTTACCTTGTTCAACTATCTGAAGTCGATACAAAGTATTAGCATACTATCCTTCTTCTTCATGAAAAAAATGGTGCACCCCAAGGAGACACACTTGGGTGTATACACCCCTTCCTAGGAAGCTATTCAATTTTCATATGAAACTCCTTTAGTTCTGACATATGCATCCTATAAGGCATCTTGGATACATGTGTTTCTCCTGGAATTATATTTATAGAGAAATCAATATCTCTTTTCAGAGGAAATCTCGGTATCTCTTTAAAAGCATACTCATGCTCTTTCAGTACTACGTGGTCTTCCAAACTTGGCACTTTATCCTTAGGTCCCTCTTCCATGTGCGCTTCAAATACTTGACACTTGTTTCTGTAACTTTTCTACAACTATAAAGACAAAACTTCTCTGGTAGTCACGGCTCTTGAAATTCCTTGAATTGATCTTAATTTTCCTAACTCATCTAGGAAATTGAATACCTTATTGTAACAATCAAAGACATCATGATCCTCATCCGACCAATCCATACCAATGAGGCAATCCTACGAGCCCAAAGGTATAATATTCAAATCATCTTTTATGTGCAGTCCATTCATCTCGAATGGACATGCCTTAACCATCTCCTTGATTTTCCTTTTTTCTCCTGTAGCTAACTGCACCAACCAAGACTTCCCAAGCTTGATTCTTGACAATTGGAATATTTCCACCATTTTAGGATGTATATAACTATGACTAGCTCTTGAGTCTATTAAAATAGCAATGGGTTGGTCATTAATCTTACCTTCCACCTTGATCATGTGCGACTGGAACTCAACCTGCTTGTTATCTAGTGCGACGTAAATCCTTGGGCACATTTCTACCCATGTCCTCCATTGTCATAGATTCTTGTACATTGTGTGCATTTGTCACTTTATCACTTGTTTGAGGGAAATCTCTACGCATATGATTTTTTCCACAACCCCAACACTGCATAACTTGTTTCCATGAATTTTGTCCCACTCTTTCCGACATTTTGGCCTCCTGAAGAGTCCTCTATAATTCTGCAATATTTCTTAAAAACGGTGGCCTAACTGCCTTCTTCCTTTGTTCCACCTTACTTTTCATCATGTCTTCCCAAGAATTTTGGAGATTCTATCTTCCCCTTTTCTAATCATAAAGACACTTAGAACACCTTATGGTATATTCCAACGTTTTAGGGTCATCATTCTATATCCTCTAATTGATAAATGAGGAAAACCCACTCAAATATTTTTGAATCTTCACTTGTCCATCCTTGATAAAAGGCACATAATTAAAATTTTCTAAAAATCTTCTTTTGTACTTGTCAATTGTCATTCTCCTAAGCTTGAGTTCGAAGAAATACTTCATTTCCTTGTCATAGTACCGCTTGGTTAAGTATTTATTTTGGAAATAGCTCTTAAAATTTCTCTGAGTCACTTTCTTCTCATCAATGTGTTGCACTTGCACATACTGATCCCACCACATTGATGCCTTTCCTTTTAACTAATAGATAGCATTCTCCCTTCTGCTTGTGAAGAATAGTTATGTAGTTGGAAATACTTTCTCATACCCAACAATTGGGTCTCTGCAACTTTGTCCTTCTTGTGGTCACCATAGAAGTGTTGGCATGTTTACAGCCAGAGTGTGCTTGTCATTGATGTCAAGATCAGAGTGTGCAGCGATGGCAAAACAGGAACAACGTAAGCTCAGGAGGATTAACGCAAATTCGCACGCAGTGCGTAGGTGTGTGCCAGGGACGAGTTTAACTCATTTCCAAATCTCAAGAGAGATAGCGTACTCAGGATCTTAGACGGATCAAAGGTTGAGGCCTTTGACACTTAGAAATTATTCCAAGGAGGATGTGTAAGCTCGGGAGGAGAAGCAACAATGATCATTGGATCCCATTGAGAATTCCCGATGATCGTCAGATCTGAATTCAGATAGGTCAAGTGCACAGATGGAGGACATATCTCGGGCATTAGATCTGAGCACGGGGTCCGACCATCGTTGGATCTAGGAGAACCTACACGTTATTTAAAGTGCAAGGCGAAGCAGGCTTACAAAATCCTGAAATAAGGAGGATCGTCCATCTTCGGGCAGGACACGTGGTCACAGATCATCATCTCGCTAACTGAAAGGTCAAAGAAAGGAAGTTCTCTAACCTTCCAACTCATGATATGCGAAATCGCGATAAGATTAGGGTCGTCAGATCTGGAGTAATTACGAAGATATGGTGAAGCTACAAGGCGGATAAGACCAAGATTCATCCAACTCTCCAAAACTGTGAAGGAATCCTGGCCATCCATCGAGGACAGTCGTGGATCATTGCATCTAGAGGACACATGTCGAAATATCATCATTTTACTAACTAGAAAGTCAAAGGCACGAGGTTCTCCATCATTCCAACTCGCAAAATGCGAAATGGCGAAATGATCTGAGCTGTCGGATCGAGGAGAAATATGGACCGTCGATTCAAGAAGGACACGTGGTGAAATCATGATAATATCTGGACCGTTGGTTCCATAGGATGCATGGCGAAAGATCATCGTTTCACTGACTAGAAATTCAAAGGAGCGAAGTGCTCATTTGATTGGCGAGTGGTCATATCTCATGGTCACATTGTTAAGAGCTGGAGAGCAGAGCTAGATAATCTAAGCTCCATCTCGGAGTCTCGGCGATCGTGAATTTAAGCATCGAGACCCTTCATCACAAGAATCGCGGTATGCAAGATCGCGATGAGATCTGGACCATTGGATCATTAGAGATATCAACCATTGATCAAGCTCGATGAATTTTATAAGTTCATGAAGTATGAAGCGCCTTTTGGCGCAACCTGTGGTCACTGTCGGTGGTCATGTGAGGGGAAGAAGCTAGCGGTGCTAATCTCCATCTCGAAGTCTCGGCGATCGCGAATTGGAGTGTTGAGACCCTTCATCACAGGAATGCCGAGATGCGAAATCACAAAATTCAAATTCTGTTTAGCGCTCTGTCACAGCTAGTGGACATATGAGATAAACGCGAAATTCTGTGGATTTAATCCAACGGTGCTGGTTAATTGGAAACTTGATCGAAGGGTTATTGTTTCACCTCACAGGTAATTAATCAGTTACGATTCAATTAGTAGAACTGAATCATGATTCTTGGACGGTTGGAAATTCAGTTGATGATGCGTTTTCTTGGAGATTCAAGGGGTAACTAAAGGGGTTGTAGTGTATAAAAGAAACATGTAGTGATTGTGCATGGTTGGCTGTTTTGAATGAAAAAAACTTGAGTTGAACTGTAAGAAAGGAAAAACTACAGTATGTGCAGTCTGAGACCAACAGTATGCACAGTGTGAGATAAAACTCAGAGATGAGTAACAAATGAGGTATAGATAGAAGCGAGATGCAGTTTTTCCTTTTGAGGCTTGAGCGAGTGAAGTAGAGAAAAAGTGGAGTGACAGTGAACAAACCAATGAGCAGAACCATGGCACAGTGAAGAGCATGTAGAGGCACTGTGCATGGAGGACGAAGAAGGTGCAAAGATAGTATAAATACGCTGAACAAAAAAGAAATATCATGCTGTGGGTAGGAGCTGAAATACACAAAAGAGGTGTAATTCATAGAATCAAAATAAGACGCAGAGCTTAAATCATAGCAGAAGCAAAAAATAGAGATGCATAACTGAGACAGTAAAAGAAGGCTGAGGTGCACTTGTAGATAAAAGTAGAAGATGCAGGCAGAGAGACACTGATACGGGAGAGCAGAGCAGCATAGCAGAACAGTGATAAGCCTGGTAAGCCAATGACAATTATTGAATCACTGTAATAAATTCATAGAAAGCAAAGTTTTATATTTCAGGGTGGTCGGGAGGTGCTAGGGAGGACTGTTTTCCTCAGAGGTTCAAGTGGGTGCTTGAACACAGGGAGTTGTAGCTTCCATCTGGTTACAGCCAGAAAATCCAGGGTGGCAGGGTGGTGCAAGGGAGAACTGTTGTTCTCTGTTATACAGGTTTATGCCTGTGTGACTGGAAGTTGGTGCTTCCATCCAGTTGGTGTTGGAACACTTAGGGAGTTTTTTTTTCCTTCTAGTGGGCGCTAGAGAAACCAGGGAGTTGGTGCTTCCCTCTAGTGGGTGCTAGAGAAACCAGGGAGTTGGTGCTTCCTTCTAGTGGGTGCTAGAGAAACTAGGGAGTTCGTGCTTCCTTCTAGTAGGTGCTAGAGAAAATAGAGAGTTGGTGCTCTCAGCAAGTTGCAGCTTGCAAAATAGAGGTTGTAGCCTAACAATGAGTTGGAGCTGATATGTATGATAATGTACAGAATGCAAAGATTACTTATCATACCAAGAAGAAGAGGTTTTTACCCTTTATGGGTTTCATCAGGAAATATCTGTCTCTGTATATTTCATATGTGTCACTGATGTTGAATGTTCTATTGCTTACCTCTCTACATTATTGTGATTTTCATTGAGTTCTATGTAAAGAGTTTAAAATAAGCTTAATTGTTTTAGCACGGTAACAATTGATTCACCCCCCCCTCTCAGTTGTCCAACAATTGGTATCAAAGCAGGTTCCTTTTAGCTAAAGGTAGATCTGTAAGCTTAAACATGACAAGTCATGAAGGGACTTCAACCACTAAGCCTCCTCTGTTTGATGGAACAATTTTTTCCTTTTGGAAGGTTAGAATGAGAACATACCTAATGGCCTTAGGTGCTGATGTTTGGGATTTAGTAGAGACTGGATACATAAATCCTGTTGTGCTAGCTTCCAAGGATGATAAGTTAGAATTTAGATTTAATGCTAAGGGAATGAATGCTATCTTGAATGGACTTGCAAAAGCCGAGTTTGTAAAGGTGATGCATCTTCAAACTACCAAAGAAATGTGGGACAAACTCATTAGCAGTTATGAAGGTAATGAGAAGTTAAAATATGCCAAGCTTCAAACCTACAGAGTACAGTTTGAAAAGCTACAGATGAAAGAAGATGAAACCATTGGGAAGTATTTTCTGAGAGTTGAAGAAATAGTAAATGCAATGAAAGCACTTGGTGAAAAAATTGAGGAACCGTCTTTAGTTCAGAAAATTTTGAGATCTCTGCCAGATAGGTTCAACCCAAAGGTCTCAGCTATAGAAGAAATTAATGATATAAAGGCTTTGGCTTTTGATCAACTTCTAGGAACGTTGACTACATATGAAATGAGGATAGTTCCAGATAAACCCACCTCTAGAGAAGCATCATTTAAAGTAGATAAGAATAAATATTCTGAGCTTGATGAAATTGAAGCAAAAATCGTGAGAAGACTAAAGAAAGGATCAGGAAAGTACCAAGGTAAGCTGCCCTTCAAATGTTTCAACTATGGTAAGATAGGTCATTTTGCAAATAAATGTCCACACAAGAAACATGATCAGAACTCTGAAGGTGAAAAGAAGTTCAAACCTAAGAGATTTGGCAAAAAGAAAAGTTTATTTGTAAACGATGTTAACTCTTCAGGAGACACAGATAGTGACTCCTCACATGAAGATAAGGACAATGACTTCATTCTTATGGCCCAAGATGATTATTATAATAAAATCATAGGAAGTGAGGCTAATGAAGAAGAAGCTATGGTTGATTTGGAAGGAGAACTAATCAGTGCACTGGAAGAGATTGATAGACTCAGAATTAAGAACAAAAAGAAAAAACAATTGTTGATACAGTTCGAGAAAGACAGTAAACAACTTGATGAAGACTTTTCCCTGCTAAAAGTGGAATTAGAAGAGGCAAAGAAAATCGAGGACATTCTGAAACAATAGTTATCAGAAAAGAAGGGAAGATGTAAAGCTCTAGAAGAAGAAGTAGTGAAAACTAAGAAAGAGTTGGAGAAGTTTCAAGCCTTGTATCATCAGAATCCGTCAAGTATCAAAGCCTCAGAAGGATTAGCCACCATTATGAATTAGCAAAGGAATCCAATTTTGAAAACAAGTTTGGTTTATGAAGAGGGATCAAGTAGTGGTCATCCAAGCAACAAAGACTTCATCAAGTTTGTCAAATCTATAACCAATGACGACAACAAACCTCCAGAAACAAAGGAAGATAATCAACCACCCAGGAGGAGTAAAGAAAAAGGTGCAATGAATGAATCTGTAGAACAAGGAAATAATACACTCCCTACTCAAGGAAATCATCAGCATGGAAGAAATCGATTTTCTCAAAGAAGGCAACCATTTTCCAGGTACAAAGAATTTTTCTATGGATATTGTTTTTTTTGTTCTAACTTTGATCACAAAGTTGTAAACTGTTCTTTAAAATTTAGATATGAGCAAGCAAGACATTCAAGGTATAGATATCTGCTACAACAACAAATGATACACCCAAGTAAAAAACCTCCACAGATTGCAAATCACTTGATGGCTGGGAAAAGGACATGGGTTAAGCATAAAAATTGTTGACTCTTTAATCGACGAACCTGAATGTTACATATATCATAACTATGGACATAAAGTTGTTGATTGTCGCTTAAAGAACTATGAATGAGATTTGAATTCCTCTGCTCAAAATGTCAAGGTTTGGAAGAGGAAATAAATTGATAAGTGTGGATTAGTGTTGCCGGCTCAAAGACAAAAGAACCCCTGGAATATAGATAGTAGATGTTCCAAGCACATGACTGGAAAAAAGGATAGGCTTCTGCTTATAAGAAAAATCAAAACAAAAAATGTGATCCTTGAAAATGATGAACTGGGTAAAAACAAGGATAAAGGGATGGTGAGTTTAAGTAATGGAAAAGGAGATTCTCAGGATGATCTTCCTATAGATGGGATGAAACATAATTTTCTCAATGTAAGTCAAATGTGTGACAGAGGATGTAAAGAGGTGGTCCTTTCCAAAGACTGTAAGATAAATTCTGTAAACTCAAGACAAGTGGTGGCTAAAATCATAAGGACAGACAATAATTTTGACATTGAATCCTCCCCTGCAAGTAAATAATAAGATTCAGATACAATAAAAGAATGTTTAGTTAGAATTTATCCCATGGAAGAAGTAGAAGAAGAATCATGTCATAAGATGCAAGAAGAAGTTTTGAAGGTTGAGAAATCAAACACCCAAAGCAAGTTCTTGAACAACTCCATGACCATGGATAAGCTCTTGGATAGTCAGAGATCACCAACTGACAAATCTGGTGTTGTATACAACAAAGAAAAAATTAGTACTCCTAAGAAAACTAATACAGGTCCTTCATTTGTGAGAAAGAAAAGCAGGTATGAGAGTGGTGGTAGCGGTTTTTTCTTGTGATTGAATATGGTCATAAAAGCCTTGGATTGTAGGGATCATGGAAGAAAAATGAAATTGCAGTAATAAAGATCGATGAGAATCAATGGGGAGATCCAAGGGTTATTTAAAAAGTACAAGCTACAATTGCATAGTGTTCAAGTAGAACAATGACATTCGCAACAGCAACATTCTGATGTACAAAATTATATACATGACATTCTGTAGAGATAACAAGAGGAAAGACCTTGTAAGCTAATATTTTTAGAAACATAGGAGGAGAACAATTAGAAGCAGAGAGAGAACAGTGATAGGGGGAGGCATCCAGTTATGACAAGAAAAGGTTGATGAAGGAGTCCCAGTAAGAGAGGTGAGCAATATTGAGTCTGCTACAGAGGACAAAGTTGAAGATGAAGATGAACATGTCCAATAATTAGAAGGAGAAGACTTTGGTTTAGATACAAATATTTTGCAGGCCTCAAATAAGAGAGTCCATCATGTCAGGGGGAGTTTGTGCTAGTTTAATATCTGATACCTCCTAAAAATACTGCAACAACTCAGGGGGAGCATGTTTTCTTTGACATTGATGTCAAAGGGGGAGAAAAGGAGTGGTCCAGACCGGATGCTACAGTTGGAGGTCCAAACAGATTAGCACAGTCGCTCAGGGTTTCCATCAATGCCAAAGGGGGAGATTGTTGGCATGTTTATAGGCAGAGTGTGCTTGTCATTGATGGCAAGATCAGAGTGTGAAACGATGGAAAAACAAGCACAACGTAAGCTCAGGAGGATTAGCGCAGAGTCGCACGCAGTGCATAGGTGTGTGCTAGGGACGAGGTTAACTCATTGCCAAAGCTCAAGAGAGATAGCGTACTCAGGATCTTAGATGGATCAAAGTTCGAGGCCTTTGACACTTAGAAATCATTCCAAGTCCAGAGGATGCGTAATCTCAGGAGTAGAAGTGACAGTGATAATTGTATCCCATTGAGAATTCCTGATGACCGTCAGATCTGAATTCAGATAGGTCGAGTGCGCAGATGGAAGACAAATCTCGGGCATTAGATCTGAGCATGGGGTCCAACCATCATTGGATCCAGGAGAACCTGCACGTTCTTTAAAGTGCAAGGTGAAGCAGCCTTACAAAATCCCGAAAGAAGGAGGACCGTCCATCTTTGGGCAGGACACGTGGTCACAGATCATCATCTCGCTAACTGAAAAGTCAAAGGAAGGAAGTTCTCTAACCTTCCAACTCGCGATATGCGAAATCGCGATAAGATCTGGGCCATCAGATATGGAGTAATTACGAAGATATGGTGAAGCTGCAAGGTGGATAAGACCAAGAGTCATTCAACTCTCCAAAACTGTGAAGGAATCCTGGTTGTCCATCGAGGACAATCGTGGATCATTGGATCCATAGGACACATGTCAAAAGATCCTCATTTTACTAACTAGAAATTCAAAGGCACGAGGTGCTCCATCATTCCAACTCGCGAAATGCGAAATGGCGAAATGATATGAGTCGTTGGATCAAGGAGAAATATTGATCTTCGATTCAAGAAGGACACGTGGTGAAATCGTGATAATATCTGGACCGTTGGTTCCATAGGACACATGGCGAAAGATCATCGTTTCGCTAATTGGAAAGTCAAAGGAAATAAGTGCTCGTTTGATTGGCGAGTGGTCATATCTCGTGGTCACATTGTCGAGAAATGGAGAGCAGAGCTAGAGAAACTAAGCTCCATCTCGGAGTCTCGACGATAGCGACTTGGATCATTGAGACCCTTCATCACAAGAATCGTGATATGCGAGATCGTGATGAGATTTGGACCATCGGATCATTGGAGATCTCGATCGTTGATCAGGATCGATGAAGTTTATAAGTTCACGAAATACGAAGCACCTTTTGGTGCAGCCTGTGGTCATCATTGGTGGTCACGTCAGGGGAAGAAGCTAGTGGTGCTAAGCTCCATCTCGAAGTCTCGGCGATCGCGAATTAGAGTGTCGAGACCCTTCATCATAGGAATGCTGAGATGTGAAATCACAAAATTCAAATTCTGTTTAGCGCTCAGTCACAGTTAGTGGGCATATGAGATAAATGCGAAATCCTGCAGATTTAATCCAACGATGCTGGTTAATTGGAAACTTGATCGAAGGGTTACTGTTTCACCTCACAGGTAATCGATCAGTTACGATTCAGTTAGCATAACTAAATCATGATTCTTGGATGGTTGGCGATTCAGTTGACGATGCGTTTTCTTGGAGATTCAAGGGGTAACTGAAGGGGTTGTAGTGTATAAAAGAAGCACGCAGTGACTGTGCATGGTTGGTTGTTCTGAATGAAAAAAAAAATGATTTGAACTGTAAGAAAGGAAAAATTATAGTATGCACAGTGTGAGACCAACAGTATTCGCAGTGTGAGATAAAACTTAGAGATGAGTAACAGATGAGGTATAGACAGAAGCGAGATGCAGTTTTTCCTTTTGAGGCTTGAGCGAGCGAAGTAGAGAAAAAGTGGAGTGACAGTGAACAACCCGATGAGAAGAACCGTGGCACGATGAAGAGCATGCAGAGGCACTGTGCATGGAGGACGAAAAAGGTGCATAGACAGTATAAATACGCTGAACAGAGAAGAAATAGCATGTTGTGGGTAGGAGATGAAATACACAGAAGAGGTGTAATTCATAGAATCAAAATAAGACACAGATATTAAAGCACAGCAGAAGCAAAGAACAAAGATGCATAACTGAGACAGTAAAAGAAGGTTGAGGTGCACTTGTTGATAAAAGAAGAAGATCAAAAAGTGCAAGAAGATGCAGGCAAAGAGACACTGATACAGGAGAGTAGAGCAACATAGCAGAACAATGATAAGCCTGGTAAGCCAATGACAATTATTGAATCATTGTAATAAATTCATAGAAAGCAAAGTTTTATATTTCAGGGTGGTCGGGAGGTGCTAGGGAGGATTTTTGTCCTCAGAGGTTCAAGTGGGTGCTTGAACACAGGGAGTTGTAGCTTCCATCTGGTTGCAGCCAGAAAAGCCAGGGTGGCAGGGTGGTGCAAGGGAGAACTTTTGTTCTATGTTATACAGGTTGGTGCCTGTGTGACTGGAAGTTTGTGCTTCCATCCAGTTGGTGATGGAACACTTAGGGAGTTGCTTCTTCCTTCTAGTGGGTGCTAGAGAAACCAGGGAGTTGGTGCTTCCCTCTAGTGGGTGCTAGAGAAACTAGGGAGTTGGTGCTTCCTTCTAGTGGGTGCTAGAGAAACCAGGGAGTTGGTGCTTCCTTCTAGTAGGTGCTAGAAAAAATAGAGAGTTGGTGCTCTCAACAAGTTGCAGCTTGCAAAACAGAGGTTGTAGCCTCATAATGAGTTGGAGCACATATGTATGATAATGTACAGAATGTAAATATTACTTATCATACCAAGAAGAAGATGTTTTTACCCTTTATGGGTTTCCTCAGGAAATATCTGTCTCTTTATATTTCATATGTGTGACTGATGTTGAATTTTTTATTGCTTACCTCTCTGCATTATTGTGATTGTCATTGAGTGCACTGTAAAGAGTTTAAAATAAGCATAATTGTTTAAGCACGGTAACAATTGATTCACCCCCCCCTCTCAGTTGTCCAACAAGAAGGTAGGAGGCTTAATCTTATTCAGTTCCCCCTGTAGCTTGTCAACCCTGATCCTTCTCTTATGCTTTCTGACAGGACATGGACTTGAGATACTACACACTTTCCTGAAAGAATGCTTACCAATACTTATTTCTTGTCTTCCTCTCTCATCATGAAACCTGTGACTCCTTTCTCTACTTATCTATGTCTCTTTATACATCTTCTTTTATATTTTGTCTAGGCTCTATATCAATTTGACATTGAATTCATATTGCTACACCTTGGCTCTAATAATCCTTGCATTATCATCCTTATAACTCTAGAAATATTCCTACAATATTTTTATAGTTTCTACCAAGTTCATGCATTACTCCTTGGATTTTGTACCATCCGTAACCAAACCGACATACAAATATCAAAACTCATCATTAGGAATGTAAGTCCTCTATGCATATTCCATGTTTTTAACCTTCTGTAATGACTTTGTTCTTCTCTAATTTCTGATAATTATGAAAAATGTGCAGACAACAAGATTTGTTGATAAGGTGATTTCATGCAATAACTAAATGAAAATCTTGCACCATTTTGTTAGAATCCTTCCCTTTTCCCTTTTCCGGTGGAGAAGACCCTGGATCTATTTTTGTTTGAGTCAGTCAACGCGCAACAATGAGATATTTTATTAATATTCATGATTATATTTACATTTATAGGCATGTTGGCCTATCCGTGTCCAGGCTCACCAACCACATATTCACACAAGCTCTCCAGCCTCAAAACATAAACATTCATTCTTGCCCACTAACCCAAGTGCACACAACATAGTGGAACATGTGCACTTTCTCAGGTGCGCGCAACACACAAAATGTGTGCACCCTATCTTTGTTAACACTTCTCTGATGTGTTCCACACAAAAACTATATGGGCATGGCTCATGATCCTAAGTGTACATTACATTTATACTTGGTATCAATCAGATCACCATCCTATGTACAGTTACAAAGGGTTCCAGAAAACATCAATGATTGCTTGGACACATTTGAGACAAGGAAAAGGGGAAAATGTTCAAGCTAATAAACATGAATTCAAGAGGAAGGAATTATCTTTGGGAATTCCATTACATACTCCTGAGAGTCTTCTAAATTATATTGGTACTATGCACTCATATATTTTCCATACTATATTGATGTTTAACCCTACTAATATTGATGAAGTATCAGTACAAGCTACTCACCTTGAAGTCAGCAAAGGAAAACATGTTGTTGAAGATGAGTTAGAGGAGCCATATGAATTCAAGAAGAAGTTGAAGGGAAAATGTAAGAGTAAGAAGACAACGACAGTGAAGAAGGATAAGAGAGGAATCCTACATGTTCTCACTGTGAGAAGAAATGACATGATAAAAAGCATTGTTGGAAGTTGCATCCAAAATTGAAACCAAAGTGGGATCATCCTGGGAAGGGTAATAATAAGACCACTACAATAGTTTAGGACCTTGGATCAAATTCTTAGGATGAATCCAAGGTTACAACCATGTGCATCAAAGGTAAATCTTTTGTTGCAAGTTTCAATTCGTGTACTTCCTCTGCAAAGTCTAAATTAATCCTTGATAGAAGGAAAATAAAATAATTGTTTCATTTATGATTTATCTCAAAGTACACCAAGATTGATACACTTGTTGATAGTGGATCACAAGTGATTCTTATTTCAGAGAAAGTTGTTCAGAATTTCAGATTGGAAACTAGGCCTCATCTGAGACTGCATCCATTGGGTTGAATTTGTGATAATGCTCAGGTACAGGTAACTAAGCAATGCAAGTTAAGGTTTGTGACCACATCTAGTTTCATTGATGAGATAGAGTTAGACATGGTTCCACTTTACATTTGTGGGATGGTTTTGGGAAGCCCATACTCGTATGATAGGAAGGACATTTTCTACAGGGGATAGAATACGTATCATATTTTTAAGGACGGGATTGAATTAATTGTGAGACCTCATCATATGAAGATGAATTTGGCAGTTCTCACTACAGGGCGCATGCTAGCTAATGTTGGTATCCAGGATCTAGATATATAACCTACGGTTGAAATCATAATAGATCCTTTAGTTGATATTGTTCCTGTTAAGAAGGGAATATATGTTGATGGTTCATTCTCTTTCACATCTATATATTCAATTTTGTTGTTCAATTTATTACTAATCATTGGATTATGGTTGGCTACTGCAACAATGAATGGAAGAGTTTGTGAGTTTAAGGGAATTGTTAACACTATCAACAGTGTTGTTTTATTATTAATTATGATTGTGATGATTCAGGTGCTCATTACCCAAGCAGGAAGGATGAATTATACTTGACAATTGAGGCGAAATCATTCTCACTTGATTTATGAATAATCCATACTTTTGGAGGTCCAAAAGTCTTCCAATAGGGAGGTGCAATCCAAGAGGATCTAAGGAATGCTCATAGAGGTCCAAGACGATATAGAATTCTAATAGAGGTCCCAGGGGGTCCAAAAAATCTCAAAATTTGACTATCTCAAATGATCGAGAAAACAACATCATTGCGTAGAGCTCATGGTCAGTTTCCAATGATGCAAATGACAAGTCAAACAGAGCTTGTATGAAAAATTTATAAGCGGTCAAGGTTCGGGTCACATAGGACAAATTCAAAGGTCAAGTAAAAGGATGATGTTAGCATGGTATAGGATGATGTCAACCTTGACCTTGTGACATTCAATATATCTCACAATAAAATCAACAACTTCCTTTTTCATACCTATCCAAAAGTATTGCTTCTTGACTACACCAATTTTCTTTTGGCATCCTAGATGTCCAACATAAGGAACCTTATGCATCTTTGACAAAATTAGGTTCTTTAACTCTTGATCATTTGGAACATAGACTCTGCGTCTATACACAAGGATCACATCCCCTCTTAACTCATAACCTTCAAAATTTAGTTGCAGCATAAATTGTTGTAAAGTTGCACTTATATCCATATAACACATATCTGATTTGGAAACTTCCAATTTTTTGTCGCAAAAATCTAGCTGGTACATGCTAATGGCTATAGCATACATTTCATGCATCCTTCTACTAAGTGCATCATCCACCTTGTTCTCTTTTCCTCTGACATGATTTATGTCAAAGTCATACTCACTGAGGAACTCTAACCACCTTCTTTGTATGGAATTCAAACTTGATTGTCCAAACAAATACTTCAAACCACAATGGTGTGTTCTCATCTCAAATATCTCTCCCATGAGATAATTTCACCACATATTCAAGGCATGTACTATATCTTTCATAGCATAGAGACTTTCATGCTCTTTCAATTTCCTTGATTCATAGCATACCACATGTTCATTCCAACTCAGGACTCCATCTATTTCTTCCTTGCACACATCTGTGCACATAACGAAGTCTGCATATGGATCAACAATTCTTAAAATAGGCGCACTTTTTAACAAATTATTTAAGTGTTGGAAACTCCTTGCGCAATGTGGAGTCCATTCAAATCGTGCACCTTTATTTTGTAGGGATGTGATTGGATGCATAATTTATGAGAATCCTTCAATAAACCTTTTCTAGTAACCTACCAGTACCATAAAGGATCTCACTTCTGCAACATTTCCTCGTGTTGGACATTATTCAATGGATTTTATCTTCACTGGGTCCATACCTATCCCTTCCTCTAAAATAATACGACCCAAATAATGAATTTGTCGTTGATAAAATGGACACTTTATCAGGTTTACATAAAGATGATGTTCCCTCAACACCTGCAACACCATCCTCAAGTGATGCTCATGCTCTTCCTTATATTTTCAGTAAATAACAATGTCATCCAAAAATACAATGACAAACCTATCTAAATAATCTATGACTACTCCATTCATCAAACACATGAATACAACTCGTGCATTTGACATCCCAAAAGGCACCACTGTAAACGGGTAATGACCATACCTTATTCTAAAGGAAGTCTTACTGATGTCCTCCATTTTTATTCTCACCTGGTGATTTCCAAATTTGAGATATACCTTTGAAAATATCCTTGTCCCTCTCATCTAATCAAACATGTCATCTATCCTAGGAAAAGTATAGTTGTTCTTCATTGTTACCTTGTTCAACTATCTGAAGTTGATACAAAGTATTAGCATACCATCCTTCTTCTTCATGAAAAAAATGGTGCACCCCAAGGAGACACGCTTGGGTGTATATACCCATTCTTAGGAAGCTATTCAATTTGCATATGAAACTCCTTCAGTTCTGACGTATGCATCCTATAAGAAGTCTTGGATACATGTGTTTCTCCTCGAATTATATTTATAGAGAAATCAATATCTCTTTTCATGGGAAATCTTGGTATCTCTTTAAAAGCATAATCATACTCTTTCAGTACTACGTGGTCTTCCAAAATTGGCACTTTATCCTTAGGTACCTCTTCCATGTGCGTTACAAATACTTGACACCTGTTTTTGTAACATTTCTACAAATGTAAAGAAAAAACTTCTCTGGTAGTCACAGCTCTTGAAATTCCTTAAACTGGTCTTAATTTTCCTTGCTCATCCAGGAAATTGAATGCCTTATTGTAACAATCTAGGACATCATGATACTCATCCAACCAATCCATACCAATGAGGCAATCCTACGATCCCAAAGGTATACTATTCAAATCATCTTTTATGTGCAGTCCATTCATCTCGAATGGACATGCCTTAACCATCTCCTTGATTTTCCTTTTTTCTCCTGTAGCTAACTGCACCAACCAAGACTTCCCAAGCTTGAATCTTGACAAATGGAATATTTCCACCATTTTAGGATGTATATAACTATGACTAGCTCTTGAGTCTATTAAAATAGCAATGGGTTGGTCATTAATCTTACCTTCCACCTTGATCATGTGCGACTAGAACTCACCCTGCTTGTTATCCAGTGCGATGTAAATCCTTGGGCACATTTCTACCAATGTCCTCCATTGTCATAGATTTTTTTACATTGTGCACATTCCTCACTTTATCACTTGTTTGAGGGAAATCTCTGCGCATATTGTAGCGCACCTTTTCAGCTACCATGGCTTAATCACTCTTAAAAGGAAACTGTAACACCACTTGGTACATAACTCATACAGGTATTATATAATCCACATGCATTTAAACAAATAAACACATTCTACACAAAGTATTCATATGAGTAACTGCCATAATTAACAAAGCAATAGAGTTTCATACTAATTCCTATACACATCGGAAATCATGATAACATAAGCAGTAGAGTCATGCAAAACATGATTAAAACATAATCAGATACTTATCTTTTAACAGTGGTAGAATCCACCAACCAAGTGCAGGCGTTCCATGAACCTCCCAACCTTAGACCACACTGCTCATCATCTCAGCAGTGGGTCACCCCCGAGCTGGAACTAAGCTCCACCCCGAGACAAGGAATCCTAGGTTAGGCTGAGGTTACATGGAAAACAACACACAACCACAGGAAGGGATTCTCTCCGAGGAACCACCCACACTCACTACCCACAGACCCCATGAGTATACACCTTCTCTATCACCTGGAAAGTCCTTCGGCTGCTAACCTCCCTTGCCTTGGGTTACAGCAACAGATCGGACTAGAAGTCTCCAAGCTCTGTGGCAGATACAGAGTTCCTTCCAAGAGTTATCTCCTTCCTCTGTGCACTCTCTTGCCTGGAGAGAATCGCTCACAGGTCAACAAACCTCCCACGCAGTCCAGCACTGCGTGGCCACACAACCAACGGAAAAATAGACACAGCTTTTTCCACAGGCTCAACAATGGAAAAATGGCTCAGGGTCACGGCTTCGGGACAGAGATCTCATGCACAGGCTCGATCTCGGGCAGTGGATGCACATGGATTCTCCAGACACAACACGGGATTTTTCTATTCAAACAGAGGTGAAACCGGCTCTTTCAGAATCGATCACAGGCTTCTGGTTCAGTACGGAGGTATACATGGGTTTTTTAGTTCAGAAGGTGTACGAGGTTTTTCTGTAGAGCTCGGGTCAGTTGTACTGCTCAGAGCTCGTACACCCTCAGGAAGTCCGCTCGAATGAGAGAGTGAACCCCCCTCACGGTCCACCCAAATTGTTTTATTCGCATGCACCAGGGTCGACACTTGTCTCCCTAGAGACTGCATGTGTTCCACCAGCACGCATCACCTTCCCTTGGTCAGGAACTTAGGATAAAAAAATATAAAGGGCACATGTTCTTTTGGAATAATAATAAAATATTATTCCTAGGCTTAAGCCCCCCCCACTAGGCTAAACATTTAGCCCCTTTTCCCACCTTCCAGCCCCTAATCCCTTGCCTTCTCTATGGAAAATCAATCCCCCTTCACTCATTCATCGTGGTCGGTCTGCACCTGGCGGTGTTTACAATTTTATTAAATGTTTTTGCATATATACAAGTACAAAATCAGGCCCTTGGCCTCCAACCATTAGGCTCTCTGGCCTAACAATCACATAATCCCACCGGCTTATACAAACTTGGCTCACTAGCCTATAACACATATTTACAATTCATTTCATACATCAGATTTACAACTGGGCTCGGCCTTGGGGACATTACAATCCCCCTCCCTTATTTTTGCACTGTCCTCAGTGCAACTTACACTGTCTTTGCAAGCCTTTCAAAATTTTCAAAAAGATGCGGGTACTCTGCCCGCATAACTTCTTCATGCTCCCATGTTGCGTCCTCAGGACCATACCAGGTCCACTGAACCCTTATAAGCTCTATGGCTCGATTCCGGAGCTATTTTCTTTTCTTGTCCAATATGCGCACAGGATGCACTTGCAGGACACCTTCTGGTTCCCCCTGAATCACATTCTAATCGATAACATGATTAGCATCAGGTACATATTTCTTAAGCAGTGAAACATGAAACACATTATGTACAGTCATAGATGCAGGTAGTGCAAGCATGTATGCAACTAGCCCAATCCTTTCCAAGATCTCAAATGGCCCACAAAATCTTGCTGCCAATTTGGCGCAACTTCCCAACTTCAGGGAACTCCTGTTAGTCTTCACTTTCAGGAAAACATGGTCACCCACTTTGAATTCTCTATGGGTTCTGTTACCGTCAGTGTAACTTTTCTGCCTATCCTGGGCAGCTTTTAGATTCTGTTTAATTTTTATCATTTGATCTTCCATCTCTTTGAGCAGCTCAAGCCCAACTACTGCTCTGTCAGCTGGATTATCCCAGCTCACTAGAGTTTTGCACTTTCTTCCGTAAAGTGCTTCGAATGGGCTCATCTTCAATGATGCATGAGACCCATTATTGTAGGCGAATTCTACCAAATACAGGTAGTCTTCCCACATTGATGGTTTGTCCATCACATACATTCTCAGTATGTCTTCTCTTACCCTATTCACCCTCTTTGTCTGACCATCAGACTCAGGATGATACGCTATACTAAAGTTCAAATTCATTTTGAATCCCTTGAACAATCCTTTCCAGAAATTCGAGGTGAATTTCGGGTCCCTATCAGACACAATTGTCTTAGGAATTCCATGCAAGCGTGCAACTTCTTTTAAAAAGATATCAGCAACATCAGTTGCCCTGTGGGTGGTTTCCAGTGGAATAAAATGGGTGGATTTAGTAAGCTTGTCCACCACCACCATGATTGAATCATGCGTCTTGTTGGTTCTAGGTAGTCTGGTGATAAAATCCATTGTTAACACGTTCCATTTCCACTCAGGGATGGGTCAAAGCTGCAACAACCCTACTGGGTGTCTATGCTCAGCCTTAACCTTCTGGCACTCCATACATCTGGCGATGTATTCAGTAATTTCTTTCTTCATACCCAGCCAAAAATAATGGCTTTTGACTGCTGCCACAGTCTTCTGATATCTTGGATGTCAAGCATAAGCCACGTTATGCATCTCCTTTAGAATTTCCATCTTCAATTCTCAGACATTGGGTACATACACTCTGTTTTTATATAGAAGTAAACCATTAGTTCCCAAGGTGTAACTTTCCTTAGTCTGTGGTCTCTTGCGCTGTTGTAGCTTTGCTACAAGACTTCTGTACTGCAAATCAGTATTTGCAGCTTCCAAAATTCTGTCTTTCATCTCAGTCATGTACATGCTCATGGTTGTAGCATGTAATTCATCCACTTTTCTGCTGAGTGCATCAGCCACCTTATTTTCTTTCCCTTTGATATGCTTGATATCAAAGTCATATTCGCACAGAAACTCCAGCCATCTGGTTTGCCTCGCATTTAAAGTCGGCTGATCAAATAAATACTTCAGACCGTTGTGGTCTCTTCTTAATTCGAATCTCCTTCCCATGAGGTAATGTCTCCATTTCCTCAAGGTGTGGACGATTGCTGCTAGCTCTAAATCGTGAGTGGCATAATTCCTTTCATGCTCTTTCATCTTTCAGGATTCATAACAAATTACAAATCCCTCTTGGCCGAGAACTCCTCCCATCCCCTCCTTACATGCATCTGTGCACACTACATAATCCTTATTTGGATCTACAATATTCAGGATTGGAGCACTGATTAGTAGCTGCTTCAATTGCTAGAAGCTGCTCTCACATTCTTTAGTCCACTGGAACTTCTTCTCCTTCCTTTGCAAGGAAGTGATAGGGTGAGCTATCTTTGAGAATCTGGCTATAAACCTTCTATAGTAGCCTTCCAGACCCATAAAAGATCTAACTTCCGCCACATTCCTTGGCACTGACCATTCTCGAATGGCCTCAACCTTTTCAGGATCCACAGCGATCCCTTCCTTTGATATAATGTGCCCCAAGTAATGAATTTGTCTTTGGTAAAATGAGCACTTGCTCAGTTTTGCGTATAGCTGGTGTTCTCTCAACACATGCAGCACCATTCTCAAGTGTTGTTCATGTTCTTCCTCTGTCTTGGAATACACCAAGATATCGTCCAGGAAGACTATGACAAACTTGTCCAAATAATCTCTGAACACTCCATTCATTAAGCACATGAAAACAACAGGTGCATTTGTCAGTCCAAACGACACCTCTGTGAATTCATAATGACCGTACCTTGTTCTAAAGGCGGTCTTGCTAATGTCCTCATCATTTATTCTCACTTGGTGATATCCAGATCTGAGATCTATTTTTGAAAATATGTTCGCATCCTTCAACTGATCAAAAAGATCATCAATCCTTGGCAGAGGATACTTGTTCTTGACAGTGACCTTATTCAACTGTCGTAAATCAATGCATAGTCTCAACATCCCATCTTTCTTCTTCACAAATAGGACTGGGGCTCCCCAAGGTGACACGTTGGGGAAAATGTATCCCTTCTTTAGTAGCTCTTTGAGCTGCAATTGCAACTCTTTCAGCTCTGGTGTACTCGTTCTGTAAGGAGCCTTCGAAACCGGAGCTGCTCCAGGCATCAAATTTATAGAAAAATCGATGTCCCTCTTCGAAGGTAGTCCAGGTACCTCCTGAAATACATCCTTGAATTCTTTGAGTACCTCTTGATCTTCCAGATTCGAGACTACATCTCAGGATGCTTCTTCCACCCGAGATGCATATAATTGACAGCCTTTCCAGTAACATTTCTTCATCTGCATGGCTGAGATTTCCCTAACAGCCACGTCTATGGGAATTCCTTGGACTGTTACTAGATTTCCCTCTTTGTTCAGGCAGGTAAACCTCTTTTTACGGAAATCCAGAAGGGCATGGTGTTGGTCCAACCAGTCCATCCCAATTAAGCAATCGTATGAGCCTAAAGGCAAAATTTTCAATTCATCCCTAGTGCTCATTCCTTTCATGTCCACTGAACATGACTTAACCAATTCAGTGACCTTCCTCTTGGTCCCTATGGCCAACTTCACTAACCAAGAATTTCCATGTTTGCTTCTTGTTAAATGCAAACTTTCCACCACTCTAGGATCTATATAACTATGGCTAGCCCTTGAATCAATTAAAATAACAAGTGGTTGGTTGTTGATCGTACCTTCCACTTTAATCATGTGCGATTGAAATTCTTCTTGTTTGTTTCCCAGGGCTGCGTAGCTCCTCGGCATTCTACTGCCCATATCCTCCACTGTTTCAGCTTGCTGAACAATATGGATAGTTCTTGCTTTGTCTTTTCTGTGGGGGCAGTCTCTGTACCTATGATTCCCTTTACAGCCCCAACACTCCATAGGTGGAGACCTTGGCATCTTCTCACTCCCTTCAACTTTCCTGGGGTCTCTAAAAGATGATTGTCTCCAAGGGTTGTTCTTGAAAAAGGGTGGCCTGTTTCCCTTCTGCCTCTGTTCTTTCTTAAACCTCTTCTGGTCATCCCAAGCCTTCCGAAAGGTAGGCTTTTCTCTTTGTTGTTCGTATAAGCATTTCGCCTTTCTTATTATTTCTTCCATAGTCTTAGGATCATCATATTGAATCTTGTCACCAATGGAAGGTGGCAGTCCACTCAGATACCTCTGAATTTTAACAGCCTCGTCTTTGATGAATGGAACATACTTCAGTAGTTCTAGAAAACTTCGTTCATACTCATCAATGGTCATACTGCCCAACTTGAGTTCGAAGAACTCCTTCATCTTTCTGTCATAGTATCTTTTGGTCAGGTATTTCTTCTCAAAATACCTCTTAAACTCCTTCCATGTGACCTCTTTCTCTCTGATGTATTGCACCTGCACCAACTGATCCCACCACATGGATGCTTTTCCTTTCATCTGGTACATTGCAATTATTCTTTCTGCATGGGCAGGATAATTCTGCAGTTGGAAGTATTTCTTTATACCCAGCAACCATATTTCGACATCTTCTTCCTTCTTATGTTCACCATCGAACGTAGGCAGTTTAATCTTGTTGATTTCCCCTTTCAATTCATCCCTTCCAGATTTTCGGTGCTTTCTGGTATGAGATGAGCTCGAACTACTGCGTGTTCCCCTACTGGAATGTCTTTGGGAGTGACTAAGATGTCGGCTACCACTCCTCGACCTCCTTTTCCTCTCAGGAGTCCTGATGCTTCTTGATCTCCTTATTCTCCCAGGGGTTTTGCGACTCTCCGTCTTACTTGAGTATGTTCCCTTCTTGAGTTTCCTCTCTATTCTTTCCAGGCTCTTCAAAAATTTTAAGTTTAATACACCCTTCCGATCCCTAACTTTCATGAGATTTCGGCTATCAGCTCGGCAAGCCTGGGCCTCTCTTTGCAATCCTTCAATGATTTTCATTATCTGTCCTTCCTTATCCTTTTCTTTTCCGTGCCCATTGGAGTTCGATCCTTCCACTTCCACATTGACATCCTTTCCTTCCCGTTCGTCTCCTGTTTCGGAGGCAATCTGCACCTTTTCCCATTCCATACTCGATGTTGGTTAACTGGAGTCCTGACCCTTGTTGAACTCTGCACACGCACTGTGCAATTCAATTGGAAGTTTGTCAGGCCATTAAAACTTCATGAACAATCCACAACATTTATACGCCAATACGAACAATAACAAAAGACATTTCGATTCAAATAAGTTTTCTGAGCTCTCATTCGGCTCTGCAATTTTCGGGTCTTCGAAACTTTCGATTTTGGCATTTCGGGACTTTCGGGCCTTCGGGTTTTCGGTACCTGTGACTTCGGGTTTTTGACACTCGGGAGTTCATTTTGCAGTGACTCCCAACCTTTTATCATTTCAATTCAGTTTCCTTATTCTCCGGGCCCACAACATAGTTGTTGTCCTTAAAATCTGCTACGATTCTTCTGTCTTCGGAGATTTCGGGACTTCGAGACTTTGGGTTTTCGGTCCATGAGGTTGTCAGACTTACTTTTCTTTCCAACCCCCAACTTCCAAATTCCGATTTACTTTACCCTCCGGGCCCACATAGCACAGTGGTCACCCACAACCACGGTGGCACATGGCACGTTCATGAGGGTCCACGTCGCTTTTAACGACGTCATCGGGTCCCACCACTCTCTCTTTTCTTGTCGACCCACTAGCACGTGGTACATCTCCATGTGTCCACGTCCATTCCTAGTAAAATCCAACGGTCAGATATTTCTCAGATCTACGGCGCAAATCCTTTCGGTGTTTCGGGGTTTCGGGCATCGAAAGTTTGTGCATCCACAAATCTTGAACTTCCATTTGCCGAAATCCCGAAATCACTGTCTATTTAACTACTTGATCCAACGGTCAAGTTCTTCTCCCTATGATCTACGGTGTAGGTTGTTTCGGGATTTCGGGGTTTTGGGTTTCGAAGTTGTTCACCTCTCCTCACTTCCCATCTCCCAAAACATCGATTTCTTCCTGGACAATTAACGGTCCAGATCTCTCTTAGATCGACGGTTATGATCCAATCATGAATTCGCGTTTCGTGAATTCTCATGAACTCACCCTTTGAACTTTTCAAGTTACGAGTCAGCGAAAGGTTGATCACTCTCCATGCATTCTTTCTGATGGATGGTCCTGACTAATTCGAGATTTCACGTATCGTGATCTCCACACTCTTGTGCAATTCCAAAGGGCTTTAAACCCCGTGCACACTTTCCAGATCTGACGGTCATGAGGGTTCACCTTCCCTCCCGAATAGATCCTAAAGCTCCAACACTTCTGGTGTGGAGTCCTCTTTCCCTATGTACTTATACCACACTGGTTGCGGTTTTATAACGCCACTATACCTCCTGAGCTTAAAAACTTGTCAAGTAACTCCTTGACACTTTGGAGCAAACCGAGGTCCAAAATTGGCCTTCCAGACCCAATTTCCCCTCGCAGTCTCGGTCCAAAGACCGCTCCACTGGCCCATCTAGGCTCAGTGTCGAAACCTTGGCTCTGACACCAAACTGTAGCGCACCTTTTCAACTACCATGGCCTAATCGCTCTTAAAAGGAAAATTTAACACCACTTGGTACATAACTCATACAAGTATTATATAATCCACATGCATTTAAACAAATAAACACATTCTACACAAAGTATTCATATGAGTTACTGCCATAATTAACAAAGCAATAGCATTTCATACTAATTCCTATACACAACGGAAATCATGATAACATAAGCAGTAGAGTCATGCAAAAAATGATTAAAACATAATCAGATACTTATCTTTTAACAGTGGTAGAATCCACCAATCAAGTGCAGGCCTTCCATGAACCTCCCAGCCTTAGACCACACTGTTCATCAGCTCAGCAATGGGTCACCCCCAAGCTAGGACTAAGCTCCACCCCGAGACAAGGAATCCTAGGTTAGGCTGAGGTTACAGGGAAAACAACACACAGCCACAGGAAGGGATATTCTTCGAGGAACCACCCACACTCACTGCCCACAGACCCTCATTCCCCACATGCCTGTTCCACCCCAGGATTATACACCTTCTCTGTCATCTGGACAGTCCTTCAACTGCTAACCTCCCTTGCCTTGGGTTACAGCAACAGACCGGACCGGAAGTCTTTGGGCTCTGTGGCAGCTACAGGGTTCCTTCCAGGAGTTCTCTCCTTCCTCTGCGCACTCTCTCACTCGGAGAGAATCACTCACAGGTCAACAAACCTCCCACGCAGTCCAGCACTGCGTGGCCACACAACCAACGGAAAAACAGACACGGCTTTTTCCATAGGCTCAGCAATGGAAAAATGGCTCAGGGTCACGGCTTCGGGACAGAGATCTCATGCATAGGCTCATTCTCAGGTAGTCGATGCACATGGATTCTCCAGACACAACACAGGCTTTTTCGATTCAAACAGAGGTGAAACCGGCTCTTTCAAAATCGATCACAGGCTTCTGGTTCAGTACGGAGGTATACACTGGTTTTTTAGTTCAGAAGGTGTATGAGGTTTTTCTGCAGAGCTCTGGTCAGTCGTACTGCTCAGAGCCCGTACACCCTCAGGAAGTTCACTCGAATGAGAAAGTGAACCCCCCTCATGGTCCACCCAAAAAATTTTATTCGCATGCACCAGGGTCGACACTTGTCGCCCTAGAGACTGCATGCGTTCCACTAGCACGCATCACCTTCCCTTGGTCAGGAACTTAGGATAAAAAAATATAAATGGCACATGTTCTTTTGGAATAATAATAAAATATTATTCCTAGGCTTAAGCCCCCCCCCTAGGCTAAACACTTAGCCCCTTTTCCCACCTTCCAGCCCCTAATCCCTTGCCTTCTATGTGGAAACTTAGTCCCCCTTCACTCATTCATCATGGTCGGTGTGCACCTGGCGGTGTTTACAATTTTATTAAATGTTTTTGCATATATACAAGTACAAAATCAGGCCCTTGTCCTCCAACCCTTAGGCTCTCTGGCCTAACAATCACATAAGCCCACTGGCTTATACAAACTTGGCTCACCAGCCTATAACACATATTTACAATTCATTTCATACATCAGATTTACAACTGGGCTCAGGAAATTACACATATGATTTTTTCCACAACCCCAACACTGCATAACTTGTTTCCATGAATTTTGTCCCACTCTTTCCGACATTTTGGCCTCCTGAAGAGTCTTCTATAATTCTGCAATATTTCTTTAAAACGGTGGCCTAACTGCCTTCTTCCTTTGTTCCACCTTACTTTTCATCATGTCTTCCCAAGCCTTTTGGAGATTCTATCTTCCCCTTTTCTAATCATAAAGACACTTAGCGTGCCTTATGGTATATTCCAACGTTTTAGGGTCATCATTCTATATCCTCTAATTGATAAATGAGGAAAACCCACTCAAATATTTTTGAATCTTCACTTGTCCATCCTTGATAAAAGGCACATAATTAAAAATTTATAAAAATCTTCTTTTGTACTTGTCAATTGTCATGCTCCCAAGCTTGAGTTCAAAGAAATCCTTCATTTCCTTGTCATAGTACCGCTTGGTTAAGTATTTATTTTGGAAATAGCTCTTGAAATCTCTCCAAGTTGCTTTCTTCTCATCAATGTGTTGCACTTGCACATATCGATCCCACCACATTGGTGCCTTTCCTTTTAACTAATAGATAGCAATTCTCCCTTCTGCCTGTGAAGAATAGTTATGCAGTTGGAAGTACTTTCTCATACCCAACAATTGGGTCTCTACAACTTTATCCTTCTTGTGCTCACCATAGAAGGTAGGAGGCTTAATCTTATTCAATTCCCCCTGTAGCTTGTCAAACCCGATCCTTCTCTTATGCTTTCTGACAGGAGATGGACTTGATATACTACACACTTTCCTGAAAGAATGCTTACCAATACTTATTTCTTGTCTTCCTCTCTCATCATGAAACCTATGACTCCTTTCTCTACTTATCTATGTCTCCTTATACATCTTCTTTTATATTTTGTCTAGGCTCTATATCAATTTGACATTGAATTCATATTGCTACACCTTGGCTCTGATAATCCTTTCATTATCATCCTTATAACTCTAGAAATATTTCTACAATATTTTTATAGTTTCTACCAAGTTCATGCGCTACTCCTTGGATTTTGTACCATCTGCACCCAAACCGACATACAAATATTCAAACTCGTCATTAGGAATGTAAGTCCTCTGTGCATATTCCATGTTTTTAACCTTCTGTAATGACTTTGTTCTTCTCTAATTGCTGATAATTATGAAAAATGTGCAGACAACAAGATTTGTTGATAAGGTGATTTCATGCAATAACTACATGAAAACTTTGCACCATTTTTTTAGAATCCTTCCCTTTTCCCTTTTCCAGTGGAGAATACCCCAGATCTATTTATGTTTGAGTCAGTCAATGTGCAACAATGCGATATTTTATTAATATTCATGATTATATTTACATTTATAGGTGTGTTGGCCTATCCGCGTCCAGGCTCACCAACTACATATTCACACAGGCTCTCTAGCCTCAAAACATAAACATTCGTTCTCGCCCACTAACCCAAGTGCACACAACATAGTGGAATATGTGCACTTTCTTAGGTGCACGCAACACACAAAATGTGTGCACCCTATCTTTGTTAACACTTCTCTGATGTGTTCCACACAAAAACTATATGGACATGGCTCACAATCCTAAGTGTACATTACATTTATACTTGGTATCAATCAGATCACCATCCTATGTACAATTACAAAGGGTTCCAGAAAACATCAATGATTGCTTGGACACATTTGAGACAAGGAAAAGGGGAAAATGTTCAAGCTTATACACATGAATTCAAGAGGAAGGAATTATCTTTGGGAATTCCATTACATACTCCTGAGAGTCTTCTAAATTATATTGGTATTATGCACTCATATATTTTCCATACTATGTTTATGTTTAACCCTACTAATATTGATGAAGTATCATTACAAGCTACTCACCTTTAAGTCAGCAAAGGAAAACATGTTGTTGAAGATGAGTTAGAGGAGCCATATGAATTCAAGAAGAAGTTGAAGGGAAAATGTAAGAGTAAGAAGACAACGATGGTGAATAAGGATAAGAGAGGAATCCTACATGTTCTCACTGTGAGAAGAAATGACATGATAAGAAGCATTGTTGGAAGTTCCATCCAAAATTGAAACCAAAGTGGGATCATCCTGGGAAGGGTAATAATAAGACCATGTCAATAGTTTAGGACCTTGGATCAAATTCTTAGGATGAATCCAAGGTTACAATCATGTACATCAAAGGTAAATCTTTTGTTGCAAGTTTCAATTCGTGTACTTCTTCTGCAAAGTCTAAATTAATCCTTGATAAAAGGAAAATAAAATAATTGTTTCATTTATGATTTATCTCAAAGTACACCAAGATTGATACACTTGTTGATAGTGGATCACAAGTGAATCTTATTTCAGAGAAAGTTGTTCAGAATTTCGGATTCAAAACTAGGCCTCATCTCAGATTGCATCCATTGGGTTGAATTTGTGATAATGCTCAAGTAAAGGTAACTAAGCAATGCAAGTTAAGGTTTGTGATCACATCTAGTTTCATTGATGAGATAGAGTTAGACATGGTTCCACTTGACATTTGTGGGATGGTTTTGGGAAGCCCATACTTGTATGATAGGAAGGACATTTTCTACAAGGGACAGAATAAGTATCATCTTTTTAAGGATGGGATTGACTTCATTGTCAGACCTCATCATATGAAGATGAATTTGACAGTTCTCACTACAAGGCATATGCTAGCTAATGTTGTTATCCAGGATCTAGATATATAACCTATGGTTGAAATCATAATAGATCCTTTGGTTGATATTGTTCCTGTTAAGAAGGGAATATATGTTGATGGTTCATTCTCTTTCACATATGTATATTCAATTTTGTTGTTCAGTTTATTACTAATCATTGGATTATGGTTGGCTACTGCAACAATGAATTGAAGAGTTTGTGAATTTAAGGGAATGGTTAACACTATCAGCAGTGTTGTTTTATTATTAATTATGATTGTGATGATCCAGGTGCTCGTTACCCAAGAAGGAAGGATGAATGATACTTGACAAGTGAGGTGAAATCATTCTCACTTGATTTATGAATAATCCATACTTTTGGAGGTCCAAAAGTCCTCCGATAGGGAGGTGTAATCCAGGAGGATCTAAGGAATGCTCATAGAGGTCCAAGACGATATAGAATTCCAATAGAGGTCCCAGGGGGTCCAGAAAAGCTCAAAATTTGACTATCTCAAATGATTGAGAAAACAACATCATTGCGTACAGCTCATGATCAGTTTCCAATGATGCAAATGACAAGTCAAACATAGCTTGTATGCAAAATTTATAAGTGGTCAAGGTTTGGGTCAAAAAGGACACATTCAAAGGTCAAGTCAAAGGATGATGTTAGCATGGTATAGGATGATGTCAGCATGTCACATGGCATATGACAGTACTCCCATATAGGTGAGATGGGAAATTACCTGGCCATTGACTAGGTATACGTTACTGTCCAAGTAGACCAATAGTTCATTGACACATGGCGAGGATCAAAGGATGATGTTAGCATGGTATAGGATGATGTCAGCATGTCACATGGCATATGATAGTACTCCCATATAGGTGATATGGGAAATTACTTGGCCATTGACTAGGTATACGGTATTGTCCAAGTGGACCAATAGTTCGTTGACACATGGCGAGGATAGCCAATATGAGGCTATCATGTGGCAACATCCCATTGTACAATATTTTTTAATATTGTGTAAAAGTTAGGGAGTCAATGGGGGTCGAACCCATGAACTCCATAACATTCCAATCCTTAACATACCCACCACAACCAATGCGCCACTACATTCATTCTTAACCCATATATGACATAAAATATATTTAGATTGTAATTAAAGTTGAATTGGGTGGCTAAAGGGCCGAGGTCCTAGGCACTCGACCTTAGCCATAGCCCTTGGTTCATTTGTATTCCATGTAACCACAACTATGTTTCGCGCGGAGGTTAAAGTTATATACCACAAACAATAGTTATAACATATGGTTTAATTGTTAACCATATGAAAACCCAATGTTCGGGTTGTTTCAACTAACGAACTATATATATTATATATATACTTGTAACAAATAAACAAATATTTCATAACTTAGAAACCTCCGCTAACCAATTTACCACTATTGTCGGTTGGTTATAACTATATACCAAATTTTGATTAAAGACCATCCATTATTTGCGAAGGTGGTTAAGGGGCCTGTGTCGTATTTAATGGGCGTGCAGACCAAGGAAGGACCCACATTCCAATACAATAACACATGTAAAATTGTATGAGTTTCTATGAAGAGTTCATTTATTTGTCTCTAAGTGTGTGTCGAGTTTGGTGAGTTTGGTAAGTTTATGGGTTGCATGGAAAAATGTGCCATAGGATATATTGTCCACACCTAGGAAAGTGTATACTCATTGGATTCATTTTTTCACAAGGATTATGAATATGCGTTCATTTTTGTGATCATGGGTCATTTGTAAAAGTCTTATTTAATTCTGTTATGTATGAGACATGTAGTCTCGTTATACAACTAAAAAGGGATTTTTCGCCCCCTGTTCAGAATTTGGTTGTCTTTATACTCAAATTTCTCATAATTTCGCAAGGAATTCAATGGTAAACTTTGTTTCTACATTTGAGAAATAGATTTTTGGAGTGTCTTCAAAATTGTTTTTTTTTAAGTCCATGTTGTAATGTAATTTGACATTTCAGATGATGGAGAGCAGTTTCAATGATTTAAAGGGAACTTGAAGATGATGTAAAGTATATCATCAATATCTATATTTTAAGTTCTTTTATTTTTTCTATCTTATCTCATTATTATTCAAGTTATTCATCAATATTAATGAGGTTTATGGACACATAAGGATATTCACATGTGTTTTTGCAAATAGTCAAACGATCTTCATTTATTGAATCTGGTTGGATGCTTAGGTGTATTCAAGAATTTATTGTACATCTAAGGATTTTTAGATCAACAAGGAACCCAGTATATACACAGGTCAACATCTCTAAAATGGATGACATGTGTCCTATCCTCCCTACCACATCAACATCAACATTAAATAGTATAGGGTCACAACATGTCCAGGGTGAAGTCAGCGTGAATTTATCAAGGCCTTAACCAATTTTGGTTTTTTCTCAAGCGAGATCAATTTATCTATTTGTTTCTCAACATGAGATCAACGATGGAGATTATAGTGGAGACCATATTTGGAAAAATATGATGAGAATTCCCCAATGCAAGTTATATCCCAGGGTCGACGACGACATCATTGTCGGAAAAATGAAACTAGGGTTCCCCCCAGCACGAGTCATCTCCTAGTGCCAATAACGACGATGTCTTTGCCACCTCGACCTTACACATGGAGCCAACTTAGCATGCCACCAAGCATATGTAGAGGGAGAGATGACAACATGCTATGCTAACAAAGCATTATTAGATTCAACCACCACTTTCCACGTGGACACACGGACCCTCCAAACATGCTAAAAAACATATCAAAAATGGGTGACATGTGTCCTATCCTTCTTTCCACATAAACGTATGCATGGACTAGTATAATTTCGCCACGTGTCTTGGGTGACATTAACATGACTTCGTCTTCACTTAATGATTTTGGGTTTTGTTTAAGGTCGATTGACGGTCTAGATCTAATCATGTGATTGGGATCGACGACTAAAATAAAGTGTTGAAAGGTCTCATATCATCCCGATGATGAGGCTTCTACAACATCATCATCGGGAAAGTATCGATTCACCCTGGTGCAAATGATCCCCAATTGTTTCGACGATGACATCGTCGTTGAGGAAATGAAGTTGACCTCAACGTGAGTTATCCCCTAGAGCCGACCATGATATTCTTGCATGTCAAGAAAGCATTTCATATCCAACCAATAGCTTCCACCTATGTCACATCAACATCATAGTTGACCAATAAAAAGGTGCCACATTTTGAGACTGACATCAGCTTAACATTGTAGAGGCCTTTGCCAATTTTTACTTTTGATTACATCAAATCAAAAACTCTCCTTATTTTTACAGGGCATATTGACGATCCATATTTGATATTGGAGCTCTAATCATATCGACTTATCGTCCCCTCGGGAGTTTTTAGTCTCCATCAATGTTCAAAGCCTCGATCCTTGATTGTCGATCCCTGATACACCACATCATCAAAATTCCTATCTCTTGATCCAACAAACTAAGCTCGTACTCAAAAGATCAATGGTTTCAATCCTTTGCTAAGATTTATCCAACTATGGTCGAGTTTTGCGACTTCTGTAGTTTTTATTCTGTTACCCAACCAACCGAAAAAATAAATGATTGCAAGTACTTTTAAATGGAAAATTTGAAATGATATTTTGGATGGCAAGTTTCCTTCTTCTCCACAATATCAACATAACATATTTTAGTGGGTCAAAGTAATTTTTTTAGTTTCACCAGAGAGAAAACCACTCAAGAATCAAGAAGCAGTAAGAATATTCAAGAAGCAAGAAGTGGTTTCAAGAATCTGTTTTAGGGCATGAATGAGAAGAATAAAGAACAATGAAGGCCCTCATTGTTGAGGCCAAAACTTTGGGGAATTGAAGAGTTTATTATACTTGAAGTTGTTTGATCAGAAACCTCGAGCACAGATAAATGGTAAATGCAGCAAGAAACCTAATTTTCATCATCCGTGTTACTGTTTTAGTCTGTAATTCCTCCCTTGTAGTGTTTTTATTATAATAAAACATCTCCTTCCATTTTTCTTTTCTTGAATAAGATATGATTTATAAAAGCTTAGACAATAGATTATACTTCATGTTCAATGTTACTGTATGATGTCTTGTCTTGACACAAAAGTGATTTCCTCTGAATGAATGACCATTTCCTATTAGTTCCCTACTCTTTCAAATAATATGTAGAGGGTACCTCCATGTATTTGAATGTGTGAAGATCATAATTGTTTGAATCACGTTTTCATTGATTTTTTTGCACCTATTAGAGTTGTTGAACTCTTAATTGTTCATCACGTTGTTCTTTTTTCATAAACTACATGATTCATTCTTAGTAGTGCCATGTACGTTTATCATGTTTTTCTTATAATTCACCACTTCATTCTCTTTTAAAATTTGATTTTTTGAAACACTATTAGACATATGCCTCTACGAGTTGAGAGCATTTTATATCTAATATAAGATTGCTTGAGGTCCTAGAATTTCGAGAAGGAGAGAGGGAAAAAATTCCCAAATATTGCACAATTACTTTACTGCAAATACAGTTTTAAGACTCAACGTGATTCTTAGCTCATGGGGTGCCTCAACATCATTAAAATAAAAACTTAGAACATCTCGAGGGATAACAAGATGATAGATGAATTCTCCAATGAGAGCATATATATGCTCCAAAAATTCTAGAACCGTAGGGGAAGGCCTAGGAGGTCAACTTACACCACACAATTGGATGATATTACGCGCAAATAAGTGACACAATTAATTTCCTTAATTGTGTACTAAAAAGATAGACTTTGATTAAGTTATGAGTTGTTGTATAATTCAACAACGAGGTTTTGACGCTTCCTTAACCTAAGAATTTATCACACTTAGTTGAAATCCTACGTGCAAAATACCCTAAAAGAATGTGTCGTGTGAGGCTATCACAAACAACAAACTATTCATCTGGTAGAATATCTATATGAATTTCCTTTAAGAAATTACTATATCTTAGGATAAACCTTCGAAATAAACTTTCAATAGTGAAATTGTCATCGCTTCCTCCTCTTACAACAATTATTTTTACATCATTAAAAAAACTCAAGAGAATGGATAGCAATATGCTCCTAATACCTTATAGTGGCCATGCTCAGCCACATAGGGATACGCATGACACTTATGTTGTAAAAGAATTTTGTTAATGTAAAAGCATGGTCATTAACTATGGCTAACACACCTCATATAGACATACTCTCCAATGGCTTTGTCACGTGATTGAACCTATCATACACAATATTTTCCCTAAAGGATCCCAACCCTATATGCATTGGAAGGAATATTCTATTTTATCATATAGAGAACTTTGGAAGGAATAGTCAAACTTTATCATATAGATAACTTTATAGTACAAAAGACAATGACTAGACTTTTCTAACACTTTTAATTTTTAAATATAGATTTGCATTTTTTAATTTGGTCAAATATTTAATGTGTTTAATTTTAATGATTTGTGAATATTTTTATTTTAATCATTTGTGTTTGAATAAGAGTGAATTGAAAAAATAACAAATTTTTTTTTCAATTCTATCAAAACAAAGTTTTACACTACTCCATTGAATTATTTTGAAATTCAGACTATCTCATTTTTTTTGAAAACCGGACTATCGACTTGAAACCGACAGGTAAAATAAATCTCCCATTAATATTTGTCTTGCAAATAAAAAAATTGAAATTTAATATAAAGGGATTTAAAATGAATAGAGATGGATAATGGATTAGCAATCTCCTATTAATGTTTTTCTTGCAAATCACAAATTTGAAATTCAATAAAAAGGATTTAAAATTACTAGAGATGGATAATGGATTAAAGTGGTGGTGTAGAGTTGTAATGGATGTAGAGTTGATATAATAGTACTATGTATAGGATAATGGATAGTTGGTTATTAGTCTCTGCCATAGGTATAGAGGGACTAAAGCGATCGATAAAGCATTGACTACATATTAGTTTGTCATTTGATCGGAAATATTTGCACAATACCTATTGTTGGAGCTATGGAATTAAAAGCATATATTTTTATATATTAAAAAGTAACATATATGTACTTATCTGATTGGCTAAGAGATTGGAGGTCTTATTGCCGGCTTCGCTATTCCCAATGCAGTGTATGGAAACATATCCAAACTTTTTTCTAGTAGATAGTATGTTTTAATCATATATTTTTCCTATATATTGCTTGAAGGTCGATTAATGCTACCATTAGTTCGAATGTTTGTATTAGCATTTTCTGCTACCCGAATATATCAGTCAATTTTGATATGTACTAAGCATATTGAAATGTTTTCATATCCAAGCTTTGTATATTTCTTGAAATTTATTGACACTTATTCTGAGATGCCTCAATAGGCCTGACAGCGTAAATGTTTACATGACGCGACGTTCTCCAACACCCCTGACAGCTTAAATGTTTGCATACCGCGAGGTCTTTAGACAGCCCGAGAGTCTTAAATTTTTATGTAAATACGGTTCTCAAAGTACATGCCAGTTCAATAGCCATTGTATGTTTCATCCTTGTTCTGCCATTGAAGCTACATACATTGTTTATTGGTTCGGTGACTGCTTCTTCTTTGTTGTTTTGGCAGGTGTTTCCATTGTATGTTTCATCCTCGTAATCGTTGAAGATACATACATTGTTTACTAGTTCGGTGAGTGGTTCTTCTTCGGTGATTTATCAGTTTCTTTTTTTGTTGTTTCGCTCGTGATTCGACCTGCGCTTCTGCATTTCATCGTTTTGGAGTAAGTTTCGATGCCATAGTTTCATTTTGTATTCCTTGTTTGTTGTTCAGTGTTTGCATTTTGCAAGTAAGAATGTTTTCTTATTTGTAGTCGCATGTTCCTTATATGTTTTTAGTTCCTTTTATGCTTCGGCTACAGTTTGGTAATCGTTGGAGATACATATGTTGTTCACTAGGTCGATGGATTTTGCTAGTTCGTTGGTTCCTGGGTTGCTGGTTCTGTTTGTTTGCCTGGGGTTTGTGCTTTGGGGCCCTGGGGGTCTAGTTCAACCTCTTCATGCTTTCCCGTTGGTTTGGTCCTTGCTGGTTTATTTTCTTTGATTTAGCCTTGCAGGGTTGGGGTGCAGCGGCGGTGGTTGGAGCTTTCATTTTTTCTTTTTTTTTAGATTATTATTGTTTTTTCGGGGCGCTTTATGGTGTTCAGCCCCTACACCCACCTGTCAATCTGCAGTTGTGTTATTTTCCATTTTTGCAGAGGTTTCTATTTGTATTTGTGTGAGATTTTCCTAGTGCTCGAATCCTACCATGAAAGAAAATAGTTACATACAAAATTGTTGGAGGATTACATGTGAAGTTACAATATCCGTTGTTTTTTTGTTTAGATAAAGCATATGTATGCAACCTACGTTTATAGAGAATGTATGGTCAGAAGTGTGGATATGACATGACATTTTTTTCTCCTGTACATAGATTGGTGTGCGCATGATACAATTTGTGTTGTGCTTGAGATATGATATCTGCAACAAGGATTCTTCAAGATTATATTTTCATGTCTGGAAGCATGTCTGGGTAGTTTGCCATGGAAAACTGAGAACTTGTAACGTGGGCACAACAGTCTGTGTAGAGGATAAAGAACATGGTTAAAGGGCATATCTGGATAAATTTCCAAGGAAAACCAGAAATCGTTTAGCTGCGGCCGTGCAATTGCATGATATTTTATGCCTTGTAATATATTTTGGCCAAGGAAAAAAATGCTAGACATTTACACCCATGGATAGAGAAGAGCAAAGGTTCATGTTTATGCCTTTGTAAATTGTTTGTTGAGTCAGTTTTGTTGTATCTACATATTTCTTGTTCTCTAGTGAATACCAGCTTCCATTGATGTACATTGAATTTTGTGGGTTCCCACACTAAAACAAATAGAGTAGCTGGAGAAAAGGAGGGATTCTTGACTGCATCGACTGAAGAGGATATAGAAAGGTGCATGCTTGTACTGTTGTTTTATATTGCGTTGTTTTGTATTTCATTTATGGTCTGTATATGTGTTAAACTAGATGTGTGCCTTCCTACATGGTAAGTTATCTTGGTTACATACGTTCCTTCTTGCATACTAAGCTAGTTTATGTCTGTTGTGTTTGCATTGCATTACTACATTTAAAGAAACAGAATCTCTGGACAGGACGAACGACTCTTTGGCGGGTAAATAGACCTTTTTCTTTTTCTTTTAGATGTATGTTTTCATACTAACTTGCCTTCGTCTCGATTGCATCTTCGACGTTGTTACCTCGGAAAAAATAGGTTGCTTGGACATGGAGATGAATTCTTCTATGCAGCAGCAGAGGGTTCTGTGGTACAATCTTCTAAAAGGTACACCAAGTGTACTAGTAAATTAAATATACAAACCAGGAGGGATCATATAATATTAGACTTGAAAACGATGAATTCGCAGTAATGGGCCTTTCTGTGCTCCCCTATTGCTACTTTTTCCATTTTCTATTATCCCTTATGTTTTCTAATTCATTTGCTTAGTGTGGTTTCCAAAAATTCCCTCGTGTGTCAGTTGGCGGACTAACAGACCGACATATGTGGCCCTGCTTCTACCTTATTCCGTAGTTACCCACTTTGTCGATTGCAACTGCCAGGTTGGTAGGTTGAAGATTGCTCCCCTGGCTTTCGGGGGTCCGTGATATACACATTGGCCATGGTGACCCGTGGTTACTCCCTGTTTACTGTTAAACATTTGTCCAGTTAAAAAATTAAGATGCATACAATTTTACGGTTATTTGATCCTTCCGATGGACAATATACAATGCATATATTTGTTTACTCTTGATGTTCATCTGCACATGCTTGCATCATAAAAAGTTGGACTAGTGAGATGGCCATGAGAAGTTAGTCATCCCAGACATCAGCAGACCGACAAGGCCAAAGGTAAATATGCATACGTTGTGCTCTTACTATGATTATTGAACACATTTTGTGGGCTATATATTCATCTATGGCATGGCAGATATAATGATACCATTTTCAATACATGCTTTCCAGCTCGCAAGAAGTATCAACAAGTACAAGTGAAACATTGAACGTGTTGCATGTTCCGTAGACCAAGAGGTGTGGTTGCGAAACTGTGGCTCCATAGTTCATCGATACTATTCATGTACTTGTAGAACACTACCATTCACTTTAGTTTTCCTGTTCAAAAAAATGTCATCAGGTCTAGAGTTGTGACATCCAAAGTACTGTCAATAGAGGGCTTGAACAGTCGCCAAAATGGAAAATTATTCATCGGGGACATAATGGTTGTCTATACCACCTACTTGGATAAGGCAAACCAAAGTAGATCCATTATGCGTGATGATATGATAGACAAGGATTCCATGATAACAACCACACTCACTATTCCTCCACAACTTGTCCACAAACATACAGAAAAGATATTGCCATGTAATTGGATATCCATTACAAATTTTAATGTATTACCCAAAATAGTATATGATTGTGGTGATTGCGATCGAATTATTTTTCTCAACGAAACATGTATTATGGAAAAAATTCCTGCTATTTGTTTAGAATATCGCTTCCTCCCGGACTCGACTATCGGGTAGCTTGCAAAGAGCACTGATATTTACCCAATCAAAATGATTGGGGCTGTTGTGACACTGGAGAGAAAATTTGGGTCGCAACACATTCTCCATATAAAGGATGGACAGTGGGACAACGACAAGGAAATAGTACCACTTTTCATATTCAGTTTTGTTCTTAACTTTCGTGTCTGCATATATGTGGGATAAGTAAAACAAATATTGCACTGTTCCATGTTGCAGCTACAATTTTTCGATATGTATTCATATTTGTTTTTGTCAATGGAACAACAATTGCATAGAGGGAATATTCCACTTATGATGTTCAAAAATATAACAAAGAAGAAGGATGCTACATAAATGATCTTTCGGACAACCCATGCAATGTTTGTAATAGAGTTGCGAGAAGATATAGTAGAGTATCTGGAGAAACTGTTAAGGTCCTAACCCGCACATAGATAGATCAATGTATTCGGATGTAATAAAGGTCAATATTAATAAGGCCTTTCAATAAAATAGAATAAGGTGGATGTAAGAAGACCTAATAGAAGTTTACGCTTCTAGAAGGATCTTCCTCTAGATGCTTCTCTTATTAGACATATTTAGTATAAATAAGGGTCGAGGGTATGAAAACCCTAGCTTGGAGATTATTGTAACAAAGCGCTGCTCGATTGGAGGTTGCCCCCTCGAAGAGGCCTGTGAACATTGCTTTCTGAATCAAAGTGATATTTCTATTGCTATTCTTATATCATTTATGTGTTATTGTGAAGATTATGCTGGATATTTTACTGTTATTCTGCCATTTCTAGCATTTTATTTATGTACTGCATATTTTATATCTTACAAGTGGTATCAGAGCACTTTCCTTGGAAGAAATTGTGGGTATTTTTTTTAGAGGGTAGAGACATATTCTGGCATCTTTAAGCCACAGAGATCTGTCGTTACGTGCATAAACCCGCGGTTGAGGGATTCATACACACAGGAAATACAAGTGGTTCTTAAGCGCACATCTGTTGGCCACCCTTGTAACCCCTGTTGGTACCCCTTCGAGTGGTAGCGC
>ML776762.1:760360-800099 GCA_009831015.1 Picea engelmannii | reverse complement strand
TCAATGTATTCGGATGTAATAAAGGTCAATATTAATAAGGCCTTTCAATAAAATAGAATAAGGCGGATGTAAGAAGACCTAATAGAAGCTTCTGCTTCTAGAAGGATCTTCCTCTAGATGCTTCTCTTAATAGACATATTTAGCATAAATAAGGGTCGAGGGTATGAAAACCCTAGCTTGGAGATTATTGTAACAAAGCGCTACTCGATTGGAGGTTGCCCCCTCGAAGAGGCCTGTGAACATTTCTTTATGAATCAAAGTGTTATTTCTATTTCTATTCTTATATCATTTATGTGTTATTGTGAAGATTATGCTAGATATTTTACTGTTATTCTGCCATTTCCAACATTTTATTTTTGTACTGCATATTTTATATATCTGGTATCATGCAAAAACTAGCTATCTCTACAATTGTTGTGCGTATACATCCACAAACTCATCCTCACTTTGCTTATAGAAATAGCCTTCAACAAATTTCTGCACCTGTTTACTTTTTCTTTTTTGTTTTACAGGGGACAGGGGAATGCAGTTGTGTATTATATTGTTCAATGTATTAATCCCTTTTCTCGCATTGCCAGGTTGAAGGTCTTCTAGTTGCAGCCAATGTGTACTCGACACCCTTTGAGCCTGTATGTGCAAATCCATTATGTTGCTTCTGCTTCAACTTTGATAAGTGATGATACAATTCATTGTCTGTGATGCGATGAAAAATGTCCATATATTTATGGACATTGCATCAATGGTGTTATCCAAACCGTAGGAAACACAACTGTGCAGTGTTCGGTTAGGCAACCTCTGTTACAAAATGTGCTTCCTGAATTGGCAGAGTTGTCGTATGAAACATATTTACACAAAAAGGCAAGCAATGTCTATATGTTGCGACAACTTCAGATATAGAGAAAATTCACCTTAAATGAGGACAATGCAATTTTTCATATCGACTGAAGAAGGGAAAAAAACAAATTAAATCAAACTTTGGGAGGAAACGAAAATACCTCATGTCTCTCTGTAATATTTGTTTAACATCTAGATGAATGTTCGTTTCAAGAGAAAAGGAATGCGCCAACATATTTTCTTTCTATATCAAGTTGTTTGGTGCAAAGGTCAATGGGTTCTGCTCAATGGAACCTTTTGGGACCTTTCTTCTGGGTTGTTTAAACTATGGTTGGTTCCTGGTTATCTGGTTTGTCTGTCAATTTGTATACCGTGGAACTCCAACTCTTCTTTGGAGGACAGGGAACAATATAGTTGAATTTTTTTGGCCAGGTGGCACGCAGATCCACTTGATAATTTCTATGGCATTGTGACGCAAATGTACTATGTGACTTGTTTTGGAAAATTTCCTTGATCGATGAAATTGGTCAAACTATTGGTGTGAAATAATTTGAAATCAACGAATATATAGTGTGCATAGTGCAATTGTCCTATCATACCAACAAGAGGCTCTTAAAATTCAAATTGATCGTTGTTTTCACAATTTTTTCTTATTCGATGAACTTGGCAAAATTAATATCCTAGAATAAGTTGAAATCAACGAATATATACTGTGCGGAGTGCAATTGTTCTATCATATGAACAAGAGTGCCTTAAACTTCAAATCGTTCCTTGTTATGCTTCGGTGATAGAATTTTACAAAAAAATTCTTGTGTTTCCTTCATTTTTTAAAAAATAAGTGATTTAACATCCTTTGATAATTTAATGTAGTTCACTTCTACAATAACAATAGTTAATATTAATATTTTAGTATCTGAAAATAATGTTTTTAGCTAAAGTTAGATAGGATGAGCATTGCTAAACAATTGCAATCTTGAACCTGCCAAACGTGGAATCCACAAGTCCACCTGTCAATTTGTATATCGCATAAGTCTAGGTGGTATTTGCAGGACATTGAACAAAAGAGGTTCAAATTTCAGCCCGCCAAGACGAGAACCCGCGATCCAAAAAGTGCCCAAGTATGGAACGATGGATCCACATATGCTCTATAATATATCTTGTCCATACTTTCTAAAATTACATGTTTTTTATGTATTGCTCGTTTGTCAGAAAACTTTTATATCAGTCGCCCAACCAGATTGTACAAACTTTCGCGTTTAATTAAATTTTGCAATAGAAAAAATTATTATTAATAATTTAGTGTTGAAAAACATGTTTTTAGATATGTTAGATAGTTGATAGGGATACGAATATGTAAACAATGGCCTCAAGTCCATCTGTCAATCTGTATATTGCGGAACTCCAAGGGCTATTCAGACGACAAGGAACAATGAAAAATGCACCATTGAGTGACGCAACCCACAGGTCTGTTTGTCAATTTGTAAATCGTGGAGATGTGATTGATGTTTTTATAGCGTAGAACAATAGAGGCCCAATTTCCAGCATGCGGGCTCCACAGACCCGATAAAAAAAATCGCTAGATATGAAATCCATACCAGATCACCATGGGACAATAAAACTGCAATGTTCAGCCAACCATCCCGAGTCCACCTGTCCACCTGTATATCGCGGAAGTTTGGGTGCTATTTGTAGGAGATGGAACAATGGAGACTCTATTGTCGGCCTGCCAGGTCGTTAACCAAAATTTGCCTAGGTATGGAATGAGGGATCCACATATGTTGTATAAAATCTCATTCCATAGTTTATATAGAGACAATGTCCACAAGTTCGCATGTCAACTTGTATATCGCGGAAGTCTAGGTGTTATTTTTAGGACACAGAACAATATATACTTAATTTTCAGCCTGCCAGAGCATGAACCCGCAATCTAAAAAGTTCCCAAGTATGGAATGAGGGAACCGCATATGTTCTAGAACAATGTTTTTGTACAACGTGGAATAATAGACACCCAATTTTCAGTCCACCAGCCCCAGAGATCCCGATAAAAAAAAATCGCTAAATATGGAATTCATACGGGATCTCTGCATATGTTGTATAAAATCACATTCCATATTTTATTTAGATACTATGTCCGCAAGTCCGCGTGTCAATTTGCATATTGCGGAAGTCTAGGTGCTAGTTGTGGGACACGGAACAATAGATACTTAATTAAAGCCTGCCTGGTCGCGAAGCCGCAATCCAAAAAGTGTTGAAGTATGGAATGAGGGATCCGCATATTTTCTAGAAAAATTTGTTTGTAAAGCGTGGAACAATAGATACCCAATTTCCAACTCCCCGGGCCCAGATCCCCCGATAAAAAAAAATGCTAAATTTGAAATTCATACGGGATCGCTACGGGACAATAAAAGTGCAATGTTCACACAGCCAGCGCGAGTCCACTAATCAATTTGTATATCGTGGAAGTCACAGTGTTATGTGTAGGAGACGGAACAATAGAGACTCTATTTTTGGAGCACCAACCCGTGATCCAAAAACTGCCTAAGTATGGAATGACAGATCCGCATATGATGTATAAAATCTCATTCCATACTTTATATAGAGACTATGTCCAAAATTCCACGTGTCAATTTGTATATCTTGGAAGTGTAGGTGTTATTTGTAGGACACGAAACAATAGATACTTAATTTTTAGTCCACCAGGTCCCAAACCCGTGATCCAAAAAGTGCTCAAGTATGGAATGAGGGATCCTTGTATGTTCTAAAACACTATCAATTTGTATATCGCAAAAGTCTGGGTGTTATTTGTAGGAGACGGAACAATAAAGACTCTATTTTCGGCCCGCCAAGCCGCGAGCCCGAGATCCAAAAAACAACTACGTATGGAATGAAGGCTCTGCATATGTTGTATAAAATCTCATTCCATACTTTATATAGACTATGTTCACAAATCTGTGTGTGAATTTGTATATCGTGGAAGTGTAGGTTCTATTTGTAGGACACGAAAGTCTAGGTGGTATTTGTAGAACACAGAACAATAGATACTTAATTTTCAGCCCGCCAGGTCGCGAACCCGCGATCCAAAAAGTACCCAAGTATGGAATAAGGGATCCGCATATGTTCTAGAACACTATCAATTTGTATATCGTGGAAGTATGTGTGTTATTTGTAGGATACAGAACAATAGAGACTCTCTTTTCGGCCTGCAAGCCCGCGATCCAAAAACTGCCTAAGTATGGAATGAGGAATCCGCATATATTGTATAAAATCTCATTCCATACTTTATATAGAAACTGTCCACAAGTCCACGTGTGAATTTGTATATCACAGAACTGTAGGTGTTATTTCTAGGACATGAAACAATAGATACTTAATTTTCAACTCGCCAAGTCGCGATCCTGCGATCAAATGCAATGTTCAGCCAAGCAGCCTGTAGGTCCTGTCAATTTGTATACTGTGGAAATATGGGTGCTATTTGTAGGACACATAACAATAGAGACTATTTTTTCATCCCGCGAGGCCACCAACCCGTGATCAAAAAACTTCCTAAGTATGGAATGATTCTTTTTTATATGGTTCATTTGTCGAAATACTTTTATATCACTCGATCGACCAGATTGTGCAAACTTTCTCGTATAATTAAATTCTGCAATATAAATATTTAACAGTAGTAATTTATCACAGGTCAGGTTCTGAATTTGTATATCGCAGAATTATCACTGCTATTTGTAGAGCGCGGAATAATAGATGCCCAATTTTTTTCCCGCCAGACTGAGAACCCCTGATCCAAAAAGCTGGCTAATTATGGAAATAATACGGAATCGCTAAGGACAAAAAAAAATGCAATGTTGAACCAACCAACCCACAAGTCCACCTGTCAATTTGTATATCATGGAAGTGTATGTGTTATTTGTAGGACACAGAACAATAGAGGCTCAATTTTCATCTCGTCAGGCCGAGAACCATCAGTTGTTCACATGCCCTGGGTATATCTTCGCCCGAACGCTTTTCATACTTTGGTATTTCTTGGAATCAGTTTCGCCATTGTTGTTTCCTTCGTACTTGTTTACAGATATGCAATAATTAATCTTTAATGCTAGTAGCCATCTTGCAACAACTGTTAAAACTGTCATTAAATTTCGGAAGCCCAGAGAATATTTGTCATTAGTACGAATTAAACTAAGATTTGCCCAGAAGCATGTTATCCTTTCCAAGTATTCATTTCAAAGGCCAGCCAATATTTCTTTTTGGTGCACCGACGGGTTGGTGCTTTTAAGAAATTTTCGATTCTTAATCTCTTTTCGTCGTCACTGCCGCGTTCTCACTTTTTTCTATTTGTGCAATTAGTGAGCTATGATGGTCACAACTCATTCCACACGAACCCTAGAAATTGTCATTGATCAGTGAAAGGCTCGAGGAGATATTCCATTGATACACATTAAACCATAATTTGCAGAGGCTTATATTATCCCTCCCCGATTTTCATTTCAAACATCATCTCGACCAAACAAAAATTCTAAATAACTTTTGGCAACAATTCTCTCCACAAATAGTAAACACATTGGGGCATAATGGCCAAAGGTTCCACTATTCCAAGGCATATTGTTACTATTCACCTCCCTCCGCCCAGTAGGAAAAAATGAGATGGTCCCTTGGTACACCAAGAGATATATTTCAAGCCAAAAAATTCCATCGCAACCCTGGCTGGTCAGAGAACCTGCCTAGTTGTAGTCATTGCTATCGCATAAGTTGATGCCATCAATTCTGAGCTAGAAGAAGATGATCTGATGGACGATGATATGACAATGGATGATGGCAATGCAGAGAATCTTCCCACTCCTGAGCCCAAATTGAAATCAACCATAATGAACGGACCTTCCCGGCTCGATGATCGCAGTCATGACAACACCAAAAGGAGTTTTAGAAAAGAAATTGACGGTGAACGCAACAACCATTTTGCACTACCAAAGTAGGAATTCTAGATTTCCAAATTAGTCTGTTCTAGGCGGAAGAGTTTCAGTGTAAAGAAATTATATGTTAATGCTCCAAGAGATATATTTCAAGACAAAAAAATATTGTTTAACATTTTTTGGCATTAGGTCCAAAACTCTTGCTCCTGCCACGCATTTTCTTACTAGTCATCTCCTTCTGCCCAGAATGGACTAATTTGGGCCTCTGCAATTGCATGTGCAAGTTATGCTACTGAATTTTTTTGGACTATGCAGAGGCGGTTTCAACTATGGGCTATTCCACTTGCCCTATGACCATTTTCATCTTCTTTCTGAGGAAAAGCTTCTGAAAAATATCAATTTCAACAAAGGATGATTCATCGATGAGAAAACTCCAAGAATCTTGCATACTATAGAACCCGTGCCTGTGTTTGTTGTAGATACCTTCAATGTTTCGACCCAAAGAAATGGGTCCAATTTCTAAGCATAGATGCACAGTACTCGGTGTTTGTCTTATTTTTTTATTTTAAATGGATTTGCTATTAAAAAAAAATTGCCTTGCACTCTTCGTTGCTGCCTCTTTTCTGGGTTTAATGCATGTTCTAATTGGCATGGTTCGGTGCTCTCGTACTTCATCAATCTTCTATTTACTAATACCAATATACAATGTTGCTGCAAAATCGTTGTTCTTGTTTGTAGACATGCAATTATTAAGTTTTAATGCTAACAACCCATAATGCAATGGCTTTAATACTTGAGTTAATATGTTGCACTGATGGTAGAATGTATGAAGAACACAGTTACATGTACATGTTCCAATAAAATATAATCTTCCACAAAACATTTGTTGGAAATTAGTAGAAAAGAAAATTTAGTGGTTAAGCTGATATGTTACAATCATGGAATAATGTATCAACAACATAGCTGCAGGCATACATTGCAATAAAATATAATCTTCAACAATGCATTTTCTAAAAAATAGTAGATCATGGTTTTGCAATGATGTTGCTTCTTTGAAACCAATTCGCGCTTACGAAAACTGCATTCTGCCTCTCTATTTTCCCACTCTTTTATTTCCTGTAGTTTCTTTTCCTGGTTACTTAATCGTTTTTTTCCTGACAATGCGTTGGTCCACAGCTTCTCGGATTCACGTGTTTGCGTTTCCAATGACCGCTTCCCCTTTCTTTAAATTGATCGTGTATTGTTCCTTGTCCCACAACTAGCACCCAGAGTTACACCATATACAATTTCACAGTCAGACTTGCGCGTTGGTCGGGTCAACATTACAATTCTACTTTTTCATGACCTCCTAACAACATTTGGAGCTCCGGTATATACAAATTGACAGACATTCAAAATTGCAACCGTTCTTAGATCATACGCTTTTCCGTATTACGGTCCACCTATCATGCCCTTTTCTATGTTGCACATTTTTGCACTGAAAACTTTTGAGAAATACAATTTAATCGTCGGGTCCTCGCATATTTAGTGGAACTATTGTCACCCCATTTTGAAGCCCATCTGTCTGCTTTCCATACTTCGCCATTTGTTTGAATTTCTTTGGCGATCGTTGATTTGGCAAGTTGAAGAAATATTCAGTTCGTAGTTGTTGTTTTCTATATCCGCGCTCCTTTGCAATTAGCAGTTGGAAATTATATATAATATCTTATTGCCACGTATGCAATTGGCAATTTCCCCATTCCATACTTATCCACTTTGGCGCAATTCCGCAAATATACAAACTGGTTAGTCAACTGGCCCATCATGATCTCTTCTATTTTTCATTGTGCAACACTCAATTGTCATGACTATCCCCGTAACCCTTTTTTCAATCCAATCATACCGCTTTTCAGAGCTTGCCATTCTTTCCTTGCTCTCTTCCCTCTCCGTCACCTTCGCACTTGTCTATAATAAATCAAAATAAAAAATTATATATACACACACATATCTTGTTTCTAAATATGCAATTACTGGCATTTAATTCTAACAAGTCATCATGCAGAAACTGTATATATTGTCTTTGATGGGCGAAAGGCTCGAGGACATCTCGTATTCATGCGCACTAAACCAAAATTTGCTGGCGAATTATATTATCCCTTGTGAGTGTTCATTTCAAAATCATGAAATCCCATTCAGACGGCCTGCCCTTCACACGTTCATGAAACCTCCATTCCTTAATTGCTCTTCGACGTACCCGCCATGTTCGCATTTCTAAATATGAAATAAAGAAATTTTACTGCTAACAGTTCATCATGCACCACCAATACAGGTTGTCATTAACCAACGAAAGGCTCGAGGACTTTCCCATTCAGAAGCATTTAACCAAGATGTAGCAAAAAGTTACATTTTTTGCTCTAACAATCCATTTAAACCATCATCTGCAGCAAAACAACCTTCTCATAAACCTATGGAATCAGCTCGGAAACAGTTCTGTGGAGATACAGTGAATACCTTTGGGCATGAGGACCGGAACTTCCGCTGGTCTAGGGCATTTTCTTATTACTCAACCCCCACCCCAGAGAACCAAGTAATTTGGACCTCCGGGATTGCTCATGCAGGCTAAATCCATTTAGAAATCCATTTCGGGAAATTGCCTGGCTATTTACAATAATAACGAGACAGGAGTCCACAGGTACTGTTTTCCGCATGGCTCTTTATATTTTATATTTCACAGTGAACGAACAAGCCCTTTTTGATTTGGGCAGGTTAATTTCCCATGAAATCTCTTCCCAATTGTCAAGCTACAAAAGGAAAAAGAAATTTTATATGTCATCCTATTTAGTTTTTGCAATAGCACATTCCTGTCAATTTCCGCAACTGTCTCTGTCCAAAAAATTCAACTGCGAATTCCACCCAGTAACGTTCTGGTACCAGGCCTTGTGGGAGAACAAGGATTCCCACTATTTTTATGAGGTTTTTAATGGCTTCCTATCTGTTTTCAAAGTTTCTTTGTTAGGAGAAAATGCTCCCCGCATATCTGAATAGGCAACTAGTTTTTTGCACAATAAGGGGACACTCCAACATTTGGAAAATTACACTGTCATAAGAATTTTTGGCTCCACGGAACAACCTGCTCTCCTTCCATTTCACATTACGAACATAATTTTTATTGCAGAAGTAGCATGTCAATATAGCTATTGGCTCCATCTATTCCTAAGGAAGAAAAAAAACAGTTCATTCCTCTGCCTTGGAAAATAGGGGAGTTCATCTTGAAAAACGTCAACAAAATTGATGATTTCGCAACACATTTTAGCATCTCCAACCTCAGATATGCTTAAGACATAAGAGGATTCAACCCCTATGATATTTTTAGAGAACATTTACAATCACTTGGCCTCGACGATTGTTTTGTAAATAAACACCTTCCTCAAAACAGAGACAGTGACGGTCCTACCTCTGATACCGGTGACGTAGAGACAGTGCAAAGTTGCACTAAATTGTACACGCAATAGGGGAAAGGCCCCAATGACAAGAGTGTTCAATCCGCAAATACTACTCCAAAAAACACGACATCCCAGAGCATCGCTCCAAAATCCCATCACATCAACAGAGAAACCTAGAGTTCTTCAAACGGAGGAGGATATAATGACCCTCCTCACTCTAAAATTAATAGTTCTCACAAGCTTCCAGTAGAGAAGAAGAGGAAAAAAAATGTGGGTCAAGCAGAAGAGCCGGAAATTCAGAGTCAGAACATGGAAGTTGACACTGATCTGGATGCCATGTTCCCCTTCCCCGATCATCCCCAATATGACATCCACCATATCCATCCAATGGACATATTTGTTACCCAAAATTTTGACGAAGATGAATCCTTTGTGTTCCAGAGGGTTGTTTTTGATAGCCATAACAAAAGATTGATATTTGAGAAAAAAAAATGTTAAAAATATCAAAGGTAAATTTCGTTCAGAGGTTGACGTTTCCAACATGCGGTCGTCCCAAATCTGTCAACTTCACACCTCGACCGGAGAAGCACTTCATGATTCCATTGGACACATCGAGACCCAGAATGCCAAACTGAAGGATTGAGTCAAGGAATTGGAAGACTCTTTCATTCCTATGCCATTGTTTGTCAATCCTTTGGCAATAGCCATGCCTGGCACCCCTGCACCCAATGTAAAAGCATCCTCCACCATGCTCGCATCATGTAAAGGATATGTGGAGAACAATATCAAAAAATGAATGGAACTGGTTACCCAGGCATGGAAAAGATCGCAAACCATCGCTTCCCTTGGAACCAGGGCACACAGCTTGCTTGAGATTTTACAAGCCGAATTAAAAGATGAAGAAAAATTCTTTTAAAAATTGGTCATCCCTTTTGGCAAGATTTTCAACAATATGACATAAACAAAAAGAAGAGAAGAAGATCTTCCATCCAAAAAACCCGATCGCCCAATTGAATGCATGTTGGAAACAAAAAGTAAAGAACTTGCATCTCATTGTTCAGTCATGTGAACAAGCCATAGCGAAGAAAGATGAATTGTTCAAAAAACTGTCAAATATAGACTTGGCAGGGAAAACCAACGATTTCCAAGACCCCCTCTTAATCGCAAAGTCCTTTCCCTTAACCAAGCAAGAATTCGATAAACAGGTTGCTATGTTGAATACCTTGTCTCTCGAAAAGTTTTACAACATCCTTCAATTTGATCAAGCTCATGTCCATGACTGGCTAGTCAAATATGCAGTACATAATGAGGAAATTCATCAGGCTCTCTCTAATCTTTCTATCGACTTCCAGGAATTAGAAAACAAAGTTTTCAACATCAAAATTCAGAATGATATCAACTTCGCCCCAATGAGAAGCTACATTGAATAATTGGTCGAAAGGCAATTGAAACAGGCCACCAACGAAAGACAACAGGCAGTTCTCGGCATTCCAACAGTCGTGGAGAACATCCTTCAAACCACAATCGTCGCTGACATCAATAAAAAGATAGCCCCAAGAAAATAGCCAAAGCACTCATATGTACCCTCACTGCAAGTTTAGTCATCGCATCTTTCTTTGTTTCTCAGCCTGGTTATTCCACTGTCTTAAATACAGATGTATAGGCAAACACTTATACATTTCCATTTATTTTCTTTTGCAGCTATTGCACTCTATCTTATTTCCACAATCATGTTTCTTGTACATATTTCTCTAATGGTCTGTGCGAGCCCCAATCCTAGGCTACATCACAAACGCATTGAAATTCAGGTTTATATGTAACAGACATTAATTTTTTGGCATATTTCAAAATTTGCAGTAGTATGTAAAAAAATTTCATCTTTTCACATAAAAAAAAAAATGCATTTAAATTTTTATATGTTATAGACTCTATTCTTATGTTTCCGCATTCTATATAAAAAATGCATTTGTTTTTTAATATGTTAGACTTTTTTTCTTATCCTTCAACACTTTGTATGGCAAATGCATCTACTATTTTATATGTTACACACTTTTCTTTTTAGATATATTTCAAAATAAATGGCATTTAACAATGCAAGCGTCAGTTACATATACCCCATGTTCACAAATGCATTAAATTTTTTATATTACTTCTCCTATTAATTTTATGTCTTCATATATTTTTATCTTTCACCAGTCCATATCGAAAATGCATTTGAATTTCCAAATTTAATCTTGCACTGTCAACAAATTTTGTGCGTGCAGACCGTCATTTACTTTTGCCCTATCTTCCGTGATATACAATTTGCAAAACATTTTTCTGATATACATTTTGCACCAAACACTTTGTTTCATTTACAATTCGACCCCATTTTCCACAATTTGCTTTCTAACCTCCTTAGCAAAGACTACACTACCATTCAGCCTTGTTTTTAGATATATTAGATTTTACAATAATTATAAAATACACCTAACTTATTTTAGGTTAACGTTTTATTATTCACCAAGATATATAGATAAAGAGGAAGGATAGCATGAGTCTTACTAGAGATAAAATACACTTCACTTATTTTAAACCAATACTTAAAATATACCAACTTAAAAGTAAAAGTATTTTAATTGTAAACTTGCTCAAATCATTCAATATTGTATATGCCATTCATATATTTTTTTAAGATGCCAAAGGGAGAAGTGTTTTTTTTCAAATTGTCCATAAATAATTAAACAAATGGAAAAGCATAATCATGACTTCGCATATTTATGTTGATTTTCATTACAACTTAATGATAAGATATAAAATCAAGAAGTCCACAATGACAAAAGATGCATTGCTTCAATAATCGATATGAATACTAGTGGGGCTATGGTCCAGTGTGGATTACGACAATGGATTAAATTTATACATATTGAAAACACATTCGATCAATCCATGTCCAGCGACTAAAGTAATTAAAGTAAAATTGCGTGGCTCATTTGATCCGGAGGGACACTCTGCATCTGAGAATAAGAGGTTCTGTTATTTATTCAAAGCATTAAAAACCTTGGTCCAGCTATTAAATATGCTAACTTTGGTTCTGAAAAATTGCCAGGAGTTATGTCCAAGTATTAAATATGCTAACATTGGTGAAAAAAATTGCCAGGAGTTAAATCTACCAGGAAATTCTTAAATTCAGATCTCCTGGAAAACCATTACATACGTTTGACGAAGACAAAGAGCCATGCTTGTTTGATTTTAAATTTCTAAATAATGATACATATTTCCATCTTGAGCCTTGCCCTCCTCCTTTCATCATCACTACTTTGTCTTCTCGTTTTTGTTTGTTAAAACAATTTTGAATCAAAAAATAAACGTAAATGTATGTGAAATGAGCATTTCGTTATCATAATATGCAACAATTGCTATTAGTTGAAATAATTACATGAAAGAATCTCATGAAAGAACAGAAGGACTTTCCCAAAGTATGTAAGAGTTCTATTATTTCATGATTTTGGCTTGTGTGCTCTTCCACTATATAAAGTCTTTCTAGATAATGTGGTGGTGTTGGCATATATGAAACTTTGTTTAATCTAGAACCACCTTAAATTGTAACCAAATGGATCCCTCATCACTAATATCATAGAGGATAGTCTAAACATGACAATTTAGTGAGACCCTTTCTTTAAAATAGTAGAGATGAAGTACTAGGTGCATTTTAGAGTGGGTTGGGAGAGCCAATAGGCAGGTGACTTGTCTAATTTGCATGAGGATTTGATAGGGGTGATAACACTTAGGAGCTAGATTTTAGTGGTTCTTCTCCTTCAAAGATGTATGTTTATAGGGATGGAGATGAAAAAATCCATGATTCATTTCTTTAGAGTAGTGCTTGGAGTGACATCTAGATATATATATTTTTTCATTCAGTTTTGAACCCAGAACAAATTCTCTTTAAGTGTACGAATAATTTCAAATCTTGCATGAAGTTTTATGTCCATTAACATAATCATGGATGCGCCTAGTAAGTATGAGGCCACATATGGAACGTTTTCTCAATAATCAAGCTCATAGAGTGACATTTTGGTAGCAGCATGACAGGTGGCATTATACCACCATTCTACAATGGGTATCCATTAGACCCAATGGCCTAGTCCATCTAATACAAAACATCTTAAATAAGTTTACAATAAGTTATTGACTACCTCAGTTTGAATATTTCTTTGAGGGTGGCATTTCAGGATATTTTTCAATTGGGTGCCATGTAGTTTAAAAACAATTAAACTAATCATTCCATGAAGTTTAAAAATATGATCCCTAAAGATTTTTGCAAATGTGGATGACTTAAATGGGTGATGTAAGACACAAAAATGGTCATAGTTGGAAAGGAAGTCAACAACCATCACGATGATGGATTTATTACCTATTTTGGATATCCCAATAATAAAATCCATGAAAATGACAATCCATATTTTTGAAGAGATCAATCGGGGTGGTAATCAACTAGGCAGTTTCATTGCTACATCATTGTTCCTTTAACATGTGCCACATACTTCAATGAAGTTACAAATTTAATTTTTCATTCCATCTAAAATAATGAATTCTTAAACCCTTCATACGTTATCTACAATCCAAAGTGACCCGTTGTGTGAGATGAATCTATTCATTTAACAAAAATCATTTTAAAACATAACTTTGTAACAAAAAGATGCACCATTTATAGTGTAATGTGTCGGTTTTCCATATTTAGCTTGTAAAGGGGTTTGGGTCTTCTTGTAGTTGTTAGATAAGTTGAACAACCTTGGCATTATACAACCATTCCTAGCGTACATTTTCTATCCAATATGGAATGAGTAAGGAGAATGCCAACATGGAGCCTTCCCCCTCATTGCTTTAAGACAAGGAATATGCCACTACATTCTCATTTCCGTTCATGTAGATGATATCATAAGGATTTTTTATCATCTTGGAAACCCACTTTATCTGCTCCGGTGAAGGAAACATTGTTCCAAGAGGTACATGAAACAATGAAGGTCAATGTTGATATGAAAATGAAGCCCAATCAGGTAATATTTCCATGTATCAATACCGCGAAGGATGGCTATCATTTATTTTTCATATGTAGAGTTTCCCAAGTTTTTATCAAACAATTGTTCACTAGTGAATGCTAATCTGAACCTTACTTGCATCAACACACAAATTATGTTTTTTCCACAAATTATGTTTTTTCCACATGCATCAAATTCTAGGATGAAAGTCTTAGTGAAGTGAGCCACTACTAAGAATGGAGTATCACACATAACATCATTTAAGGCATGAAAGGAATGCCCTATTGCATCATTGTAGAAAAGGTAATTTTTATTTTGGCATGGATGTTAATGGCACTACAATTATATCATATCTCTACACAATTTTTTTTAGGAGATGTAGTAAGGCCAAGGAAACCATTAAATTATTTTAGTGTCTTTTGGCATGGTTTATCTTTCATGGCCTCAATTTTCATATGGTCAACTCACACCCCTTCACTACTTACAATGTAACATGTTTCTTCCACTTCAGAGGGGCACATTTGGAAAAGTAATTGATGATCAATTGGATATTGAAGGGTATATGTAAGGATTTATTACCATGTGCCACATGTGTCTGGGAAGCTTTATGGTATATCAATATATATTTAGATAAGAAAAGCACAAATTTGCATAGAAAAAGTCAAAAGAGCTTGTTCATGAAGGTCTAAGAAGAGGATGGGGCATTGTAAAGACAAAGATGCATCGCCAAGAACTCATAATGTCCATTAATTGTGTGGAATGTAGTCTTAGGAACATCTACTCACTTTATTATGATTTAGTGATATCTAGAATACAGACGAATTTTAGTGAAGAATTATGCACTCTGAAGCTTGTACAAGAGGTGATCAATGGTTGGAATTGAAAATTTATCTTTGATCATCAAATTGTTAAGACAACAAAGTTCCAGATACATGTGATAGTTTCCTTCTTTCTTCAAATCCATGATGACTAGGGAGGAGTAGAGGTTATTACTAGATCGTATCAATCTAGCCTCCAACAATTAATGAAAATTCTTTTCATTTCATTTTATGTGCATAAGGATGTCTACAAGGATACACACTTGGTAATCGACTTCCTAGACTCAGTGGGATGTTACTATCATTCTCCCCACATGATAGGGTAAGGATTTTGGATGGTTCAAACCCTTGGTGATTTCCAAAACCAACTATAAGTGAAGATGAACTTCAGGTGAGGAATCCTCCATAACTTGCATGAAATTGAATTTTGCAAGAATGCTAGAGTCATCTTTTTCCAAGAGATTTTTGATATAATGAAAGATAATTATTTGAGTGGATCATACTTAGAGACCTTTGAGACTATATCAATGCCTCTCCTTATTCAATCTCATGTATAAATCCTATGTTCAATGTCTACAACAATTCTATTCTTAAAACTACATCACACCCTTCCATTTATATGGAAAAAAAATTAAGATTCTAGAATATGGTGAACCATTATTTAATTTTCACATTCTCACACTTAATAATGCATTTCATGGTGCCCTCATTGGTTATCATGTTTTAAAAATTTTCCATTGTGTGTTTGATAAATGAAATTGTGGGTGATTTGTTATTGGCTATTAAGACAATCACCTTTAAGTGTTTGATATATCCTACCAACTTCAATCTCTAGGGAGATGTAATGCCCACAAAAGCATGGTGGCTAACATGGACAGCTTCAAATATGTCACTTGTGAACTAGATAGTGGGAAAGAAAGAAAACATGTAGTTGATGATGTCCAAGGTCAATAACTTAAATTCCCACTTACAATTGTTTTTTTTTAATCCACTTACCTAGTGGTGTAATCGGGGGGGCAAAGGGCCAACTAGAGTAATAATAGTGTAGTTATATTGGCCATACAATTTTAGGTGAGTTAATTCCACCATGTTAGTTATTATTAAATAAGGTCCACTAAGTACTTAGTATTATTGAATACATGTAATTTGTAGCATCCTCAAAGAAGATAAACTAATTAGTTAAGTGGTGGTTATGATTAGGGTTCTCTAACTAGTTATAAATAAAGATGAAGTCATTTGTATGAAGAAGGTATTGGAGTATATTATATCAAAGCTTATCTCTTCTGTGGGTTACCCCTTAAGAGGCAAACAAATATGATTCCTTCTACAAAAGAATCATTATACATTATTTCCCTATCTTAATGGTATTTTTATATATTAAGTAAACGAAAATTTATGAATATCTTGTTTTTTATTCAGTTTTAAGGATTAAGCATCATAACAAGTGGTATCAAAGTCTTTATTAGTTCAAAAAAGAAGAATTTATTTTTCGTCTTTATTAATTCAAAAAAAAAGAATTTATTTTTCCATTTTATAGGTTTTCAAAAGGGAAAATAGAGCCACATAATGAAATACATTGTTTTATATGTTTGCTAGATTCGAAGAAACTAGTTACATATTCAGAATGATTATTTACTTTCTCTCCTAATTTCATTTTCTCCGACACAATTATTTTTTCACCTATTCCAAACTATGTCCCCGTCACTCCCAACCCTTTTATTATTCTTATATCTTAGTTATTAAATTTCTTTATTTTTATTAAATTAAAACCTTAATTTAATTTTATTTGGTTGCTTTATGCACATTCAACCTATTTCCTCTTCCGTTTAATTTAATCGAGCATAATTTATTTATACTAATTCATTTTTTATTTATTGTAATTTATTGATATTATTTATTCTTTCTTTATTATTGAATTTATCTTCATCATAACTCATTATCATTTCTTTTAATATTATTTAATTTGACCAAGTCACTTCTTTAATATTATATTGATTTTCTCAATTATGAATAATATAAAAACCAAAAAAATTATAAAATCTTAATGGAAATTATAAGATTTGTAGAAAGTTGATACTAAAGCAAGAAATCAACGCCGACTGGTCGATAACGCGTCTAATGGATAATAAAATGTGCTTTACGTCTATGTGGCGAAACGGAAATAGAAGAATCCAACTAATTAGAGAATGCGATACGCGTCTTTGAAGAATTTTAAATTGAAGTAATAACCTAATATCTTGTTTGACATAATATCTTTGAAGAATTTTAAATTGAAGTAATAACAAAGAACGAATTATGAAAATTAGAAGTGAGGTAATCAATGCCATGCAATATTTGGCTCCATTTATAAGTGGTAGACATTTAACTAATCTTCAAGGTCTCTCTATTAAGTATTTTAAAGTGACATCATGTACAAGATTTTAAAAATATTTGTCCATCCACATTATCATATTATTACCATATTAAATGCTTGAGCATTTCCAATTAATGCATTTTGATCTAGAAATATTGGCATGATCCTGAGTATAGTATAATATGGTTCCCAAACATATTTGATGGCTACAAAATGATAAAAGAAATTAGAGGGAGAGGTTGCTTGTTCTCATTCATTTTTGGTACTCATGAAGAATAATAATCAAACTTGAATGATGGAAAGGTGCACGTAAATAATGTAGATTTTGATGATAGGATGTGTCTATATGTGGCTTCCTATTTAGGACATGTTGAGGTACTTAAACTATTGTTGAGAAGAGGAGCCAATGTTAATTCTTAGGATCATTGGGTAGCATTCCAATAGTTGATGCAAAGCATTATAGGAACACCAAAATATGCAATATCTTAACAACATTTTAATAGAAAAAAAAAATTGCCTAAAACACAAATGTATCTATGAAAGAGTTAGTTCTTGTAAACTATTTATTAGATCATCTCACTTTTCATAGTATCTTTTACTCCACAAAGTGGATCATTCTCGTACTTGCAAATAAGAAAATTCTAGAGCAACAAAAGATCATTAGAAGAGAATTCAAAGACACGAGAATGTAAATTTCTGTAAATTCCATCTCTTCGAGATTGTAAGGCATCTTGGATTTCAATCTTGTCTTGGTGTTCAAGAGATGATTGAATAGGGCTTCTACAAGAAAATAAAATAGGTTCAATGTTAACATTAAATTCAAGAAGATTATTCTTGACCATAAGGTTCATCATTAATTTCTTTTATGTGGGACGCACTCAGTGATTTTGGCACAATATTTAGTTCTCATGGTTTACAAAGAGTCACACAAATATGCAATTTTGACATATTCTACAAAATATTATCACCCTTATTTTAGTCATTTCTTTCTCGGAAATACAAGGATTTCCTTATAAAAAGAATTGAATATTTCACTAATTCAAGGGGGGATTGTTCATGTTTTTGTAATTGGAGGAATATTCTTCTTATTGTTGAAGGATTTAATAGATAGTTCACTTCAATGGGGTATATCGATTTTCTATTAAAGGAAATCATTATGTCAAATTTTGAATGTTTGACAAAATTGAGAAATATTTGTAATTTGTAGTTAGATCATATTTGTGTTTGAAGCATTGCTAAGAGTCAAGTGAAATACTCTATCAATGACTTATTTCATCGAGGATATAAGAGGTTCAATTCCAAGCCCTTATAGATCTTTTGTGTGTAGTGTCTCTTGTTTTTCTTACTCTTCAATTTTTGACTATGTGTACTTCAGAGACAACTCATAATGTCTAAATTGGTAAACACATTCACTAATTTAGAAAAATAGATGGACTGAAGAAATATAAGGCTCAAAGTCATCACATGAAAAAAAATAGTAATTTATAATGAGTTGTGGAAATATGTATGTAGTGGTGATAAAGCTTCAATTTAGCTTATTAATGTTAGAGAATTGAAAAAATGGGAATTGAAAGATGAAAAGACATTTGCACATTTGATATCTTATGTAATTGATGAAATGTTTGTGCATATTCAAAATGCAACCAATGCTTTGAATGCATGGAAAATATTCAAGAAAATTTATGATACTCAACTTGAATATAAATGAGTTGATCTCCATATAAATTGCCTTAAACAAAGATTAGCTAATGGGGGGATTTTTTTTTAGTACATACCTCATTTAAAAAATATAAAAAATGAAATACTAAAATGTGGATTTAAGAATGTGGAATAAATTTTATGACCTGAATATTGATCAATGGTTCTCCACTCTCTTATAAAGATATCTTGGAAACCTTACAATTCTCTAGTAAACTGGAGAATCAAACTTTTGATTCCCTTAGTGAGTTATTGATCCAATATGACATGAGTTTTGGTAAAAAGTAGAACTCCGAGGACGATCTTCACTTTACAAACTAAATAAAATGAGACATTTTAAGAGGAAGAGGAACTTATAATGAAAGTACAATAGAAAGAGGAATTTATAATGAAATTTTTTAAGGAAGAGGAATTATCAATAATCTAAGAAATCAAGAGTATGGTCATGGTGATGGTATAAAAGGAAGAGGAAGAAATAATCAAAATCAATAATATTTTGGGAGATATCGAGAGCCTGCTAACAACAATAATTAATTAGGAAAAGGTGAAGATATGAATCAAGTAAAGTTCAAAAGATGTCATCATGTTGGGCATGTGGCATAAGAGTGTAGAACACAAAATGAAAATTTCTCCGAGAATAAGCAAACTTTCAACTTTAAACAACATTCTAAGTCTAAAGATCTAAATTTATCTGAATATGTAGATAATCAACAAGATGATTTTTAATATGTTTTGATAGATAATGAGGAGATATACTTTGTAGATTCAAGTTCCACCAATAAGCTAATGAAAAAATATTATGAAGATGATTTGATACTAGATACATGAGCTAGTTAGCATATGTGCTACATAAAATATTACTTTTGAACATATCAAGAAATGGAACTTAATAAAATTTATTTGGTAGATGACACAATCCATACTCCTCAAGGAAAAGGATTAGTCTGCTTCTCTCTTCTAGGAATTGGTAAAGTATTACTTTCTGATGATAGGTATTTTCCAACCTTTAAAAATAATTTGTTGTTTCGGGTCCTAATGACAAGGAGGTCATCAAATCATCATGGAAGATGTCTTGATCAAAATAAATTCATTCAAACACAAATTTAAAAATGTAATGAAGGGTTATGAAGATATACAACTTTTGATGATATAAGGGATAGTCATTCCCCACAAACAAGATGCTACAACATGCGTGGATTTATCCCCTAAGTCCTTAAGATTACGGAATTATATATTTGGACATTTAAACTTGCAAATATTAAGTAAACTTAAAAGAGAAGAGATTGTTAAAAGGATTCCTACTTTCAATAGGAAACTACTAAGTCCGAAACATGTATCATTGGAAAACAAAAGAGAGATCCCTTTCTCACAAGTACATGGAAAGTAAATATATGTTTGGAACTTATATGTAGTGACATTTGTGGTTCTATGGAATATTCTCTTGGTGGATGAAAATACTTAATTACTTTCATCGACGATTTTACAAGGATCACTTGGGTATATATTTGTTTAAGGATAAATCAAAATCTTTTTAAAAATTCATACCTTTTCAACACTTTGTTGAAAATGCCACCAACAAAATATTTCCACAGTGAGAACAAATAATTGGGGAGAATTCGCTTCAAATGAATTCAGTGATTATTGTAGGGGAAATGGAATAAAAAAGTAGTTGAAAAATTCTTATACTCCATAGCAGAATGGGATCACATAAGGAATGAATAGAACTTTAATGGGAATGGGAAGATCTATGTTATATTTCAAGTGGTTAAGAAGAAAAAGTAGTTGATAGATCATTTTATCTAATAAATTGACCACCCACAACAATCTAAGATGGAATCGCTCCATATGAATCTTGGTATGGTACTAAACCTTTTGTTAATCATCTTCAAGTTTTTGGCTCCACTTCTTATGCCTTAGTTTCTAAAGGAAAAAATATTAAGTTGAAAGAACACGGTATGAAATGCATGCTTATTGTATATTCAAAAGAAAATAAAGGCTCTAGGTTGCTATCTAATGGAAAATTCATTAACAATCGGGATGTTGTTTTTGTTGAAATGGAAAATCAAACTATAGAAAAGATTGATAACATCCATAGTCACTTTGAGAAAAATGAAACTTGAGATAAACAATTCATTAAATAAAACCAAATTGGATTGAAAAAATGTTATCACCCAACATGAATATTCAAGAGTTAGATTACTCTTCTTCAAATGATGATTTTTCTTCAACATTGAACAAATAAACATAGAAACTTCACCACAAGTAGATCATACTATACCAAAATGGTTCACACAACTACACAAAGATGTTGATACAAGTTCCCACTTATTTCAATCAAATTTTTACATCATCTCTCATGCTTCAATCAAACCAGGTAATTGTGGAAGCTATGAAGCATAAAGAATGGAAGGAATCTATAGTGGATGAATATGATTCATTCATTGCAAATGGAAAATAGAATCTTGTTCATTATCTAACATATGTTAAAACCATAAACTACAAACGGGTTTACCAAATCAAGTACACAGAAAATGGTGAGGTGGATAAATATAAGTAAGACTTGTGGTAAATGGTTTTGATCAGAGAGAAGCCATAGACTATGAAGAAACATTTGCACAAAAAATAAATTCAAATAGATTTAGAATGATAATTAATATAGTTTCACATCATGGTTAGACACTTCACCAAATGGATGTTAAAAGTGTATTTCTTAACAATGACTAGAATAAAGAATGTTATATGAAACGACCCTCTGGTTTTCAAGTTGATGGACAAGAACACAAAGTTTGCAAATTAGTCTAATTATATGGCTTGAAATAGACACTTGGAGCATGGCATGCCAAAATGGATGAGTACCTTAGACATGTTGGTTTTCATTTATCACAACGACTCTGATGATACTTTATAGGATGCAAGGAAGAAATTTGGTAGTCGTTGTTCTTTATGTTGATGACTTAATGAGTACATGGAATCATGAAGTTGGCATCAAGGAGATGAAAGAGGAACTTCAAAAAAGGTTCAAAATGATTGACTTGGGGCCACTTCGATGCTATCTTAGAGTGGGGGCTTATCAAAAATATTATCAAATCATCCTTAGTCAAACTAAGTATGCAAGAAAATTGTTGAATACGTTTAGCATGGAGGATTGTAAGCTCTCTCTTACACATATGTAGAAAGAAATTAAAACTTTGAAAATTTAAAGGGGGGGAATTAATGAACAATACTAGCTATAGACAATTGATTGGAAGCCTCATTTACTTGACAAATACTCATCTATATTTATCATATGCACTTAAAATTCTTTCCAGATTCATGTAGGAACATAGAGAAAATCATTGGAATGTAGAAAAAAGAGTCCTTGCATACATTGAAGGTATAAAATATTTTGGACTTTTCTATAAGAAAAATGACAATTTTACAGTTGTTGGATATTCAGATGCGGATTTTGTAGGTGATATTTATAATAGAAGATCAAATTTACGTTATTTAATGAATATATGGTCAACAATAGTGTTTTGGACTTGTAAATAGCAAGCTACAGTGAAAAACTCTTCAATAGAAGTAGAATACATCTCAACTTGGGAAGAACCATGTGTAATTCTCCAACAATGCAAAATTTTGTGGGATCTTTTCTTTCTTCAGAAAACACCAACTACTTTATTGATTGACAACTAGTCAACAATAAAAATGACTAAGAATCCAATATTTCATTCTAAGACCAAGCATGTTGACACCAAGTATCAATTCATCATAAAACTCATTAATAATGAGATCATCAAGTAAGAATAATGTCCATCTCAAGATCAAACTTATTTTCACCAGTCCACTAGAGAAAATAACATTATCTTGGCATTAGTAAAATCATAAAGTTTATTTAGATAATAATTTTCATATAGTAATAATAAATAATGTTTATTGTAAAAGATAGGTATTTCCTAAATAATATATCGTCCTTATCAAATTTGTGTTATAGTGATTATTTTAAACTATTAATAAAAACACACATGACATGTTATGTTAAGATAAGGTTATAAAAATTATACATTATACTTCTCATCTATTTTATAATGATCTTTTGAATATTAATAAAATTGTGTGTCTAATTGTGTGCATCACTCTTATATCAAATATTGATTCAAAGAATAATAAAATTGTGCATCACTCTTATATCAAATATTGATTCAAAGATTAATAAAATTGTGTGTCTAATTGTGTGCATCATATTAATTTCATAGTGCATCAATATTTGATAAAAGAGTGTGATATCATCAAAGAGTTATCCTGTTTCGTTGACCTCGAGCGCACACATGGAGGTGGCTGCAAACAAAAAAAATTGTAAGATTCGTAGAATGTGGAGGTTTTTCCAATAATAAAAGAAATAGAAGAATCCAAGTAAGTGGATAATGCGAGACACGTTTCTTGAACAAAGGCTCAAATATTGCGTTAAAATATTAAATTACAAATATTAAAAAACAAAATAAGTTATGGGTTGGCATGACGACGATTTGAAATCCATGGGACACATGCACATTGAATGATTGATTAAGGTCATGACCTGCACAGAAGTAAAATAGCTGCTCGTGAACGCCGAAAGGTTGAGAAGATGAAATGAATCTTTAAAGGAATATATTAAATTTTATTATCTATTAACAAATAAACTGTTGGGCTTCATTTATCTAGTGTTAATATTTTAATTTATGTTAATCACTTAAGTGGCAATCAGTTAGTTATCAAAGTAATTTTTAAATATGATTAGGTAAATGTAAAATAGTAAACACATAAACTGTTGTCTTTATAATAGCTAGGAAGTTAATGATTGAAATCACAGCCATTTATTTTGTGTGACTACTAAGAATATTCCAGCCATCTTTAATCATGTCCATAGAAAACTTATTAAACACTAAACCCCTATTAAATCTGCCCATTGTCAATAGGTGTAAGCCTTTCAACGTAATAATTTTTCGGATATATTTTTGTGAGCGTTTTGTTATATTTTGATGCAATTTTCCAATAACATTTTTATGAAATGGTATGAATTATTTTTATAATAATACTATTATTTTAAGTTTCAAATTAAGATTTAATATTTATATTTCATTTTATTATAAATTTATTATTTATGAAATTGTATTCAAATTTTGTTTACAATATTTTTTCAAATTCACATATTGATATTTATATTAAACAAAAGTAGATAATTTTACATAAGCATTGCACGTCAACAAGAGAATAATCTGCCCTTAGTCCATAGAGTGTGGCCACATATGCTATCACCACCGCCACGCTCCCCCTAAAAAAGAGACAACAATAAGATGTCGCATGACTACTTAATAAAAAAAACTACATATTTAACATGAATGAAATAAAAAACACTTAAATAGGTTTTGTTGCCTTCCACCTTTCAAGTGTATTTTTTATAATATTATTTCACTTTTAGAAATTTAATTTGTTTGGAAATTTGATAAATATGTAGTTAAGATGGATATATGTTATTTTAATACATTAATATATATATATATATATATATATATATATATATATATATATATATATATATATATAAAAAGGGATATTACCTCAATAAATAATTGTTACTGTACATAGTTTCTCAGTATCACAAGCTTGCCACGTGTTCCGTTAAACTAGTGGAAACTGAAACAGGTGGCGTCCTTTTGTTCTTGTAGCCAAAAGTAGAAGTCACCACTTGCTCCACCAAACAGTTGGAAACCAGAGCAAGTGGCAGTCGAGTGTTATGACAGTTCTATCTAGACATGCATCAAAAAACTGAACAAAAAAACTAAGCAGTAAGAGAGGAAAACTAGGTAGTAGTTAAAAAAAACCCTAGTGCCCTGCGAATGGAGTGATGAGAGTTGATAAACCTTAAACATTATATGGATTGTTAGAACAGTGGAACCTGCCATCCAGAGTGTCATCGTGAGGAGTGAAGGAAAAAGGTTGTGCACAAGTCGGTCATCTCTGCTTGAGTGGCGTGCTTGAAAAGGCGTCGAACATCATGTCAATTCTGTTACTGAGGAGCATGTGTTGGTGGAGCTTCTCCATCATGTCTCTCCTCATATCGAAGATGAGCTCCAGGTGCTCCGGTGCAAGAAATTCAGGTGAGCTTGAATCTCGTTTCATTTATGAAGTAGGCAAAAAGGACTCAACCGGGTGGTCTGTCCAAAAAACTTCCTCTTGGACTCTACAAGTGGCCCCCTCCAATGTTTTCGTTGTGTCCATTGTTGTAAGAATGGTGTTGGGTCGATCATGGGGGTTCAGGACTATGTAGAGGAGAGAGTCTGGTGGAACCATAATTGGTTCCTCCGAGACTTCCTCCTCCACATAAGACATTGGAGGCGTCTTCAGCTCCTTGTTTCTCTGAATCAGAGTTGTCGAGGAAGCCTGTACTAGTTCACAAAAGTGTCTCTGCCTTGTTATGTAACAATACCAATTGGGACTTCTCTTGGGTTTACCTCGCTCATGATGCATGACAAAACTGGAAGGCCGGATAAAACTGAAAGGGAGAGAGCACAGAGTCAGATAGATGAACATAGCAGAGTGTCAATGCAACAAAGAAACAAAATGAAACAATCCATGGCTAACCTGGTTGAAGTGGAGGATTGTCCGAGAAGATTAAATGACCGCCCATCCTCCTCCCATACCTATCATCACCTCTCTACCATGGCACATTGAGAGCACCATTAAACATGCATGAGGGAGTTGTCCCTCCATCCTCTGAGCACGTTTTAGTCCGCCCTCCATCCAAGAAATGAAGCTCTCGGTGGTGATCGACCTTATTAATAACTCGGGCCGCATGTGGGTTGCATGGCATCTTATGGGCTACGTGGCACCCCATACTAAAATATATTAATATACACAAACTGGCAGAATGGGGTAGCCTATCTCTAAAAGGAAAGAGATGTTGGCTATGTTTCATTTGCAACAAACTTTACATCACACTCCATTGCATGCTTAAAGGGCCTCCTTCACCTCAATTATATATGAGAGTGTGAGAGGAGAACAATTCCCATGATGCATGTGGGATAAATTGGACCAATTTTATAAAATTCCATAGGCATGTAAAACACTAGGACTACTGGGGTAGTCACCCATCCCAATAATGCTCTAGCCTAAGCGCGCTTAACTACAGATTTCTAATGGGATCTGATGCATTAACGCGATGTTGTAGGCATATACAAAAGACCACTAGGAAATCATTACATGATGTCTATAATTAACAAATGAAGATGACATTACATTCCATTCCCCATGAAAATGGTGAATATCATGGTTTATCAAAACCACAGGCTCAAAATGGTGATGCAATGGAAAAGGTGGATGGACACCGAGATCCATCTGGATCAGATGGCCCGTTGTCTGGTGGGAAAGGTTCTAGCCCCTAGTTACACCCCTAATTAATTCCCACGAATAAATATGTTAGTCCTTATTCAGAACCCTAATCACATCTATTAGATTGGTTGAATGATAGACCTCCATTATCGATCTAATATGTAGAGTGTAAGAGGGGTTTCCTTAAATAATATACATTAGATCAGTGGAAGGATAAACACCAACCATAGATCTCATGGATTCAAAATCACTAGATTAACGAGGTAATCCCCTCGTAACCCTTGGGATCAATTTAGTTAATCACTTCGTAATCTTGGGCATTGAGGTTTCTTCAAAGACCATACCCTAGGAAGGGTCCCGATGTTTGAAACTCGATAACAACAAGTCACAACAAGGGAAATCCATGTGTCATATTTTGATAGTGACACATAACTTTCCAGGTTTCATGTTTGGATAGGGCCATGTGCCTAGGGTGCCACCTGTGTATCAAATATTGGACCTCAGAAGGGTTTCAGTAGTAAGAATTAACAGAAGGCCAATGTTCGATAGGAGGTGGTGCACATGTCCTGATGTGGGAAGACCACATGTCACCAATTGATGGTGACACATGTCCCCTTAGATTTGGTACTTTTGGATGGAGTTCCAGGAAAAAATCGACGCCGTGTGGCCAACTGTAGGAGTTCCATGCTCTTGTCAGGTTAGTTGTGTCATGATGTTTCATTCCGTAAGCATGCCACGTAGGATATGCATGTCATGCCATGTTGAACCACGTGTTCATTTGGAACTAGAGGTGAGAGCCTTGGGATATCACCTAAACCCTCGATCATTGGATCTAAAGGTGGATGGTCCTCTAACGTAGATTTGGGCCAAGGGAGATCAATCGGACCTCGGACCCCAGAAGTTTCCCAACCTCAAATGTTTTTTCATGGGTCGGTGATCTAGTAGCCGACAATATGGTACCTTGACGTTTTGTGGCACTAGTTTGGGATAAGGTAAGGAGAGCAGTACTGCGGTGGTTCGATGGACTAGTAGTCGATATATCAGGGATAAATCGGGATCGTCAATTTCACCCTGAGGAACAATCACATTCATTGATCGAGGGTAACAAAAGTCAATTGGAGCCACAAAGGGATAATAATTTGGAAATTTGGTCAAGGTCACGGGACCTGATAGGCCGAGAGTCTAGAAGAACATGCAGTAGGTGCCATGTGTGCATTAGAGAGTGATGTGGAGCCAGGTGGGTGTCATGTGGCATTATTATGGAAGAATAATTAAGAAAACTTTAAGAGGCCATATCTTTTGATCCAAAACTTGGATTGAGACAAATTTATAGTCTTTGGAAATCTCTCGACGAGCAGAAGGTGATGGTATCCCTTTGAAGAGTATTTGAGGTGGTCGAGGAAAAATGAAAATTTAATACCCCATCCCTTAAAGGGTAATTAGGGAGTTGGGTGTGTTACAAAGTGGTAACATAGAATGGTTAAAACACTAGGCCTAGATGGGCTAGGGATTAGTCTTAGTGCTGATGTACTAAGGCTAAAGATAAGCCTTCTTTAAAGAGTGTTGTGTGTTTAAGAGCTTGTTTATTATTTACACAAGTTCCTTGAGGAGAAAGACTACAAATTGAAACAGTATTTTGGAAATCCTTGTTGGATTACAACTAAGGTATTATGATGTTCCTTTTTCAAACTCATAGCTACTCCTACCGGAATAGGGACATTATAATAAGCATTAATGATAAGACCTAAGTACAAAAAGGGAAGAAATAACCAAAATCTTGCTATAGGAACTACATGAGTCTAGGAAATTAATGGAATGGTGGTTGTAAACTTTCCTATAAGTATCAGTTGATAGAGCCCTGGTAAGCATAATTTTTATTTAATAAAAGAATAATCCATGTGTGAATAACTCCTCGTCATAGGACTGATGAAAATCTGTAAGGTCAGTTTAATTGACCTATAACAGTTGAAACCTACATCAAGGATAATTTGTTTAAGAAATATAAAGAGGAGTCCTTTGGGACTATTCCTAATCCTCATAAAGAGTCAAAGTGATAAGGTAATATGGGTGAGTTTATGATCTCTTAGATGTACAACTATATGCACATGCCTATTGACTAAGTATTGGATTAAGCATGAAATGCAATATGAGGGCATCATGTAATGCATATGATAATGGTTTCATGTATGTAACATGCAAATAGACTCAATATAACCTATGGTTGGTTGTAGTGTAAGACGTGTTGTTGGCTTGTATTGGTCAATAATGACTCGGTGATAGTAGGAGAGTTAACAACATGAATGAAATATTGATAATGTTGTTTCCTATTTCCTTGGGGAGATAGGGTTGTAATGATTAGTGGATGACTAATATAAAGTATAACACGGGTAGTGGTGGAGAATTACTATAAGACCAAAGGGTCAAATTGACATCTGTAGGAGGATGACAGCCATACAACAATGGTTGGGTTGGCTCATATAGTAGTGAAATGGAATCCAGGAAAGGGTTTCCCTGATAAAGGTCTATTGACCAAGAATAGTTGAAGCATGAAATGAAGTTTGAATTTGGCATCTCATTACCCTTGATAATACTATAATTACTTACTTACATTTTGTAAATTGTGGATTGATTTTGTGACAGAAGGGAAAGAGTGGATTCTTGTTGTTTGTTTCCATGAGAGAAGGGAACCTAAGTATTATTATTCCTCTGAGACTTGCGATGTGTGTTATAACAATTTTTTCCACTATGTGCATCATGCTTTGGTGGCCCCCCCTTTTCCCTATGTAGACTCAATTTCCCCATTTTCCTCAATCCAAATTCAAAAATTCAAATTTTTGTTCATATACACGGGCTACAATTAGACAACTTGTGTATACATAGGTTTCTCCATTACAACCCGCATACATCATACTTTTTTTTTAAATTAAAAATATTTCAAGTTTTCCATGCCAGGTCATGTGATCCATTCCCTTTGGCCTTTCATATGATGGAAACCCTCATATTCGACCCTTCATTTCCCTTTAGAGGTTATAAATTGATCCATATACAAGCCTTGGAAAGGGGAAGAAAAATTTGAGAGCGAACACACTCTCGATAAATGTCACCATATATTGAGTCTACATCCCTTTTTCCTTTAAGTATGAACTTCCCTTATGTTCATCCCCCAATCTCTCCCTATTCTTTGAGGGAGGAACCCAATTACTCCTAAAACTTATGACATTTACTTGTGGAGGATTGAAGTGGTGAAGTCCCAGGTGGAGGGACTTAGTTTATCGGTTTCATAAAGTGTTGATACAGAAGGTTGTCACCTATGTACTTCTACTGATTATATTAATAGAAATACTCTTTTCTCGTCCAATTATATGTTGCAAATGTTTGTATTATTTTCCATGGGTAAATTTGTTGTACATGTTGATGGACTATGTTATTTTATATGCTAACATTTCATATAGTTTCAATATGCTTGTGTATCTTGGGTGTTGAGGACAAGTTGTAGGTATTAAGAATTGGATCATGATCTCAGTGGGGGTCTCCTATGGTTGTCCATAGAAGACCACCAATCCTATTAAGTCTTACTACTCAAAGGGTTTGAGTAGTAAGACTTAACATAATGCCAATGTCTGACATCTGGTGGCCCACGTGTCATGATGTCGGAAGGCCACATGTAACCAATTGGTGGTGCCACGTGTTACCTTAGATTTTGTACTTTTGGATGGAGGTCCAAGAAAAACATTAATGCCACGTGGCCAATTGTACCAATTCCACGTGTATTCGAGGTCAGTTATGTAATGCCATGTCATGTCATAAGAATTCCATGTAGGATATGCATGTTGTTCCATGTTGGGCCATGTGTTCCTTTGGAACTGGAGTTGAGAGCCTTGGGATAGCACTTAAACCGTGGACCATTGGATCTGAAGGTGGATGGGCCTCTACCGTAGATTTGGGTCAAGGGAGGTCAATTAGACCTCAGGCCCTCGAAAGTTTCCCAACCTCAAATAGTTTTTCATGAGTCGGTGGTCTGATAGCCGAAAATCCAGTGTCTCGAAATGATGTGGCATCGGATCAAGATAAGGAAAGGAGAGCGGTCCTGCGGTGGTTCGATGGCCTAACAGTCGATATGCCATGGATAAATCGAGACCGTCGGTTTCACCCCGAGGAATAATCACTATCATTGATCCAGGGTAATAAAATTCAATTCGACAACAATGTTACAACTCCGAGTTTGTTCTAACGATTATCTCATGATATAGTAATTCCTTAAATGAAATTCATGTGGTTATTCTAGTTGATGAATATTTTGTTGTCTATAATTTTCTCACATGGTGTAGTCTGTTAGGTTATTTTGTGGGTTGAATTCCACTAAAGTATGTAATAAATTCCTAGGTTAAGGAAGCCTTCACACCCTATCCCTCAAATTGTAAAAAAAACATATCCTAATCAAAGTCTATTTTCTTAGTGCACAATTAAGAGAGATAATCATATCATTGAGGTTGTGGTTAGTAGTGCTTCAATTTGTCTCAATATCTTGGTTGCGTGTGATCTAAATGGTATGAAATTTTCACTCTAGGTGAAGCCACACAATTGATTGTTGGGTTTAGGTTGACCTCCAAGGCCTTCCCTTATAGTTTTAGGATTTTTTGGAGTATATATTTGTTTGCATTGGAAATTTCAACTATCATGAGAATTAGTGGATCCTTAACCACATATGTGTGTCTATCCTTGACTTGATTTGTTAAAGGAACTCAAGGTAGGATTGTAATTGACCATTAATGGATAAGGTCAATTACCTAAATTCCCTAATTACATTTGAAGGGATGGGGTATTAAATTTTTATTTTTCCTCGACCACCTCAAATACCCTTCAAAGGGATACCATATGCTTCTACTCGTCAAGATATTTCCAACGAATATAAATCTATCTCAATCTGAGTTATGGATCAAAAGATAAGTTTTCTTCCATAATAATGCCACATGGCACCTAGATGGACCCACATCACTATCTAACACAAACATGGCTTCTGGAGTAGAACCTACCACCTTTTCTTCTAGAATCTTTGCCAATCGTTTCCCGGGACCTCGGTCAATTTTCCAAATTATTATATGCCCAAGGGCTCGATCTGACATGAGATGACACTCAAGGTATGTGGCCCTGTCATAAGGTGCCACTTGTTTGTCATACATTAGTTAAGCGATGTCATTTGATGTTCCATTAGGTTACCGAACCATCGGCCTTACTTGAACCTTCGACAAACCCAACTTACTTGATCCGACATGAGTTGGCACCCATGCCACGTGGCCCTATCACCGTATACCACTCGAAAAGACACATGGCACTCACGTCGTGTTACACGTAGTAAAAATTTCCCCCACATACTTATTTCTAGTTATGCTAGATATGCATGACACGTGGCACTACCCATGTCACGAAACGTGGAACCACCACTGTGGAACATGTGGACTAATGCATAGATGACACTTCATCATCGGGGATCGGATATCAAAACTTTTCCCAACGGGTATAAACCTCGAGAAGCTCCCAATGTCAGGGATTACAATACGATTAAATCAATTGACCTCGGTTGTTACAATGTGATTAAATAAGATAATCTCGGGGTTTTAACCCCTTATTTTAGACAAATATCTATTGTTAATCCTTATTTTTCGGTAGATCTAACAGTTGTAGTTCAAGGCACCTATTTAATGGTCTTAGCCCTTTGTGGCTCTAATTGAATTTTATTACCCTGGATCAATGACAGTGATTATTCCTCGGGGTGAAACCGACGGTCTCGATTTATCCCTGGCATATCGACTGTTAGGCCATCAAACCACCGCAGGACCACTCTTCTTTCCTTATCTTGATCCGATGCCACATCATTTTGAGCCACTGGATTTTCGGCTATCAGACCACCGACTTATGACAAACTATTTGAGGTTGAGAAACTTTCGAGGGTCTGAGGTCTAATTGACCTCCCTTGAACCAAATCTACGATAGAGGCCCATCCACCTTCAGATCCAATGGTCCACGGTTTAAGTGTTATCCCAAGGTTCTCAGCGCCATTTCCAAACGAACACATGCCCCAACATGAAACGACATGCATATCCTACATGGAATGCTTACAACATGACACGTCATGACATAACTGACCTCGAAGACACGTGGAATTGGTACAGTTGGCCACGTGGCATTAATTTTTTTCTTGGACCTCCATCCAAAAGTACCAAATCTAAGGTGACACGTGGCACCACCAAATGGTGACATGTGGCCTTCCGACATCACAACACATGGCTTACCAGGGCTCTATCAACCCATAATTATAGGAAAGTTTACAACCACCAGTCCATTCTTTTCCTAGACTCATGTAGTTCCTATAGCAAGATTTGGTTGTTTCTTCCCTTTTTGTACTTAGGTCTTATCATTAATGCTTATTGGCATATCCCTATTCCAGTAGGAGTAGTTATGAGTTTGACAAAGGAACATCATAATACCTATGTTGTAATACAACAAGGATTTCCCAAATACAGGGTAATAATTATGCTTTAACAACATACAAAGCATAAACAAGCCCATCTGAATGGGTAACAATCTATCCCTAATGCCTTATAATGTCCATGATAAGCCACATAAGATAGCACGTGACATTTATACTACCAAAGAATTTTTTAATGTAAATATAGATCCAATAAGGATGGCCAATTCACCTGACATAAGCATGCTTTCTTATGGACAAATGATAAGATTGAGCCTATGATGCACAATATTTTTTTGTTACCTATAAATTCATAGATACTCTTAACATCCTATGATGCACAATATTTTCCCTTACCTATAAATTCATAGATACTCTCAACACCTAACGTATATTTACAATGGAAGGAACACTCAACTTTATCACACAAAAAAAAAAATCATAATACAAACGAAAAGGACTAGATGTTTCTAGCACTTTTAATTTTAATAGATGACGAATGAATTATCCAATATGAGTATATATATTCTCCAAAAATTCCAAGAACCATAGGGGAAGGCCTAGGAGGTCAACGTAGACCACACCGTGTGGCTTCATCCACTGGAGTAGATATACGCTCCAAAAATTCTTAGAACCATAGGGGAAGGCCTAGGAGGTCAACGTAGCCCACACATCCACATGGAATATTTGATACCTTTCATATCACATGTAACAATGATATTTCTACAGATAAAGAGGCTACCAACCACAAATAATTGACATGTTTATATTCCTTAATTTTGTATTGAAAAAGATAGACTTTGATTATGCTATGAGTTGTTGTACAATTCGAGCGATGGGGTCTTGAGGCTTCCTTTTAACCTAGGCATTTATTACATACTTTGGTGGAATCCTACCCACAAAATACCCTAAGAGAATGAATCATGTGAGGCTATCATATACCTCTAATGTCTTATAATGACTATGTGTTAAGAAGGTCTCTTAATGATTATGTGTTAAGAAGGTCTCTTAGGTACTAATAGTCATTACATACATATATTATTAGACATAAAATGGAGAAAGTGAGGCCAACAAATATATATGAATGTATGTAGTAAAGGATAAAAATCACTTAACAAATGATTATTTGGAGTAGGTATAATCTCTCCAACCATTTACCTATTGTATAAATAACTTTAACCATTTACATATTGTATAAATAACCTTAAGTATGGTTGGATATCCTTCCCCACATTTATCTCCTTCTTTCTTAGGGGTTATGTCTTTCTTAAGGGTTATGAGTGTATTGATGTGCTTAATGTGTCCCTCTGTCCTAATTCATGAGACTACAACATTTTGGTTCCGTTGCGGTGTACCTTGAACCGAGACTTCGATATTGGATGAAGATTTGTTCGAGATGCTCGTGGATGTTGCTTATAGCTTGAAGATTTCATTGAACGCTGGTGGATGGAGTAAAGAAAAGAGCAATTTGATCATGTCTCAACTAACTCTCTTGGTTTTATATTTTATAAGCACGCGTAAGAGAAGGTGCTGGCGATACGCTCGTGGATGATGATAGCACAATGTTTACGTGATCATGAGGAAAATCTGGGAGTAGAAGAGGATGAATTGTTTCTGGGGACTTGTTATACTAGTAATTTGTCATGCAAATCATTTGTACTATGTAGAAATGGGAACCAAGAATTTCTGTAGCGCCTATTTAATTTCCCTAACAATTTGGATTCATGCTTTCTATATTTTTATCAGTCTATTCTTCGATATAGTCGGCAGCAACCCGTAAAGCATACTTTGCAAAGCATTTTGTGAAGAAAGTGGGAGCCATGAACGTTATGACATGTATTCTCTGGTGGAATAAATGAAGAGCGTTATGACATGTATTCTCTGATGGAATGAATGAAGAGGCTGACGAGGAAATTCACGTTAATGTTATAAGTGAGTTGGGTAAGTAATCCCTAATCTGCAATGAGGGTGAATCGAATAAATGACAAGCAAGCCACACAGAGTCATTGCAACTTCCGCGCCATGACACGCTGCCATTGACAGTAATATTGATATTGGTAGAGTAGCACTTTGTATGGGTTTTGGGTAATTATGTCGAAAGGCGTACATTTATTGATAATGGGCAGATTTAATAAAGGTTACTTTTTTACATTTATCTAATCATATTTAAAAATTACTTTGATAGCTAACTGATTGCCACTTAAGTGATTAACAGAAATTAAAATATTAACACCAAATAAATGGAGCGCAACTGTTTATTTGTTAATCAACAATAAAATTTAATATATTCTTTTAAGGATTCGTTTCATCTTATCATCCTTTCAACGTTCACCCGCAGCTAATATTTAACTGCTGTGCTAGTGATAATTGCATTATAATATATGATGGTAAATTGAGAGGCCATGTAGAGTGCCCAGAGCCAATGCATGGAACTATAGCGCTATTGCTAGAGATAACGATCGGGTAGGCAGCTGGCTCAATTGGGTGTCATTGCAACTTTAATATTACATTTGTTCATCTCTCATATGTTTTCGGGTGTTTCATTTAGGTTATTTAATAGTTGCAGATGGCCAGATCTCTGCACTTAGGTTGCACTTATCAAAGATGGAGACATGTAGCGACTAAAAATTGCAGCGGGCTAGTTCATCAGATCATTGTCGATCATGCTGGAGTTGGAATACAAAGAATTTCGAGTTCTCTTTGGTAACGTGAATGCAGTGTTCCTCTTCATAATCATCAAGAATAAATCTATTGAGTAGTTCTTCCATACGTATCTTCTCTCATGATTTTATTTGCTATCTATGCAATATGTATGACCTGACAACCTCCTCGTGAGAAACATAAATGGCACAGGGGCTTCCATCGAGTTGGTTTGTACGTTTTCTTTTTCATTTTTATGCTACAAGATATTTACTCTCTTCATGTTGGGCCTCGCAACAATCGCTCCGGTATCTTTTTTTGCACTGCATGGACATAACAGAAAACTCAGACATGGGTTCGTTGCCACCATATTTTCCATTTGTCTTGTATGCCTCTCCCTTGGATGCGATAAGATTGGTGTTCAAGACAAAAAATATGTGGAGTACATACCATCCTTTCCTTCGCTTTTCATTTCAGGACATCATGGTTCATCTGGCCTCCTTGGTCACGAACCTTTCATTGTTGGCGCAGCTTGGTGCAATAGATAGTGGTCGACCGTGTGCAAGGTGTACTGACACAAGTTGGTTTTTAATCCATGAAGATATTTACGCTCTTATACAATTGGTGGTCTACATATATATCAAGTTAAAGTATGTTCACCCAAAGGAATTAGGTACTTAATCGTTATGAGAGTTCCTTTATCTAGAGACTTGTAAAGTGGTTATATAGATTGTTTGTAAAATAAAGACATAGTCTATGAGTGATAAATGTAAAGGAGTCATAGTGAGATTCTAAAAGAACTATGTAAGGTAAGTATTGCATTAGATGTAAGTATTAAATTGGATACGTATGAAGTTCGATTCATGGTAAAGTATATGGAGTCATGAGAAGTGTAAAAGCAACATGAAGGACGTAGTTCTTTAAATAAAAATATTATAATAGTTGTTGTTAATAAATGATTTTGTATTTAAAGTAAGGAGGGTTTAAACATGAGTCTTTTAAAGCTAAGCGATCCTTTCTACCCCTTCCACCAATATAATGTATGCAATGTAAGTGAGTCTTTAGCTGACAAGATCGGTCCTTCACTGATGTAAATCGATATTCACGCGAAAATACTTAGTTGATTTTTTTTAATGTTCATGTAAAGTTGTAGTCAAGTTTTTTATATATTTTTAGAGACCAGAAAAAAATTAAAGAATCACATCCAAGTTTGATGAGCAAAGCAAAGAAAAAACTGTAAAAGATTGAGCGTGTTGATAGCGTCTAGAAAGAGACATATCTTAACAGACACACACACGAGAGCTGAAAAGAAAAGATGATGACATAAGAATGACTAGATTGATTGAGCCACATGATATAAAAGTTGCAAAATAGTTCTTGAGTTGTGACCTTGAAAGATGGAAAGTAGAGAAATGGTAGATTGGCAAAGCTCAAAGTAAGATTCTTATATGGGAAAAGTAAGATGCTCACATGGGAAGATGAACCATCTTGCTGTGAGTGTTGTGAAGGTGTGAGATGAGCCTAGGATGAGCCACTGACCACTCCAAAGGAACTAGAGAGAAAGGTGTAACGATAGGATCAAGAGGAGGATTGTTGGGTGGGAGAAAAGAGTTGTGAGACTCACTAACTGCACATGTCACTATCAGATTCAAGACAAAGGACAAAGAATAATAGGTCATTAGTTATCTGCTCACTTGCTCAGGATAAGCAAGGATTTGAGTGTGGGGGAGATGTTGAGGGGGCCTCTTAGGTCGGAGCATCTCCTTCTTTATTAGGATTATGTGTGTGTCTTCATGTGATTAATGTGTCCCTCTTGAATCTCTGCCCTAATTCCTATGGCCAATAGACCTCATATAAACATGCTCTTCTATGGACATTTCACATAATTGAGCCTATCATGCACAATATTTTACCTAACCTATATTAAATTTGCATAGGCTCTCAACCCCTAACATATATATTCATTAGAAGGAACAATCAACTTTATCAAACAAATAATTTTATAGTAAAAAACCAAAGAATCTAACATTTTAAATTTTGAAATATAAACTTGAATTTTTGCATTAAGTCCAACATTTAATGTGTTTAATTTTAAATATTTTTGTGATTGAATAAGAGTGAATTGAAAAATTGACAAATTTGGATTATCTAAGTCTTCTTGCTTCAAGACCAAAGGTATAACAAATCTCCCATTATAAATCATAAATTCATTTTTTAATAAAAAGGATTTAAATGACTAGAAATGGAGAATGGATTAAAGCAATGTAAACTTAATACAACAATATGGGCAATGGTTGGTTATTTTTAAATGTGAATGTGTCATTAATGACATTTAATGTATAAGTTAACATAATCATGAAATAGAGTTAATAAAAAATTGGAATAAAGTGTTCCGAGTTGTTTTGTAATATTAAACAAGTATATGTTTTCTTACATTCATTGATTGGATGTTTTCTATGTTATAAGTTTTCTTTGATTGTGTGTTTTCTATGTTTTATGCTTAATTTCTAATTTTTAATATTTTCGGATTTTCATAATATTGATTTAAATTTATTTTTTAATTATTTCGATTAATTACTATGATATATATACATAATTTTTATTAATTACTACGATATATATATACATATATGATGATGAGATAAAATGTATGTTACAATGTTGTAAAATACACCTTGTTTTAAAGCAATATTTCAAATACACAAACTTCAAAATATTTTATTAATAAACTTGCTGAAATCATTCAATGCTAGTATATATCCTTCATTTATTAATAAATTTAAGTTAGTAAGATGAAGCGAATGATAATTTTTTGATGTATAATCCATTTTACTTGTTCGTGGCGGATTGCAATGTATGTGTGAATTAATACATATAAACAATGATATATTTAGCATTTTTTTAAGTAAGGAAAAGGAAATGTTGAGGTAAATTATAGATGATTATTTTGGAGAAGTATTTTTTTTTTTTGAAAGAGAACCATAATCATGACTATGCATATATTATTTATGTGGGGTGTCATTGCAACTTAACTAGCAACAACCATATTTATGTAAAAAGTGGTTGATATACGCGGATCAACACCATTTTCCACTTTTTTAAATTAATGGCACGATGTGTATCAACCACTTTTTACATAAATGTGGTTGTTGCTAGTTGACAGCCAGCATGCCTGAAATAACATTAATACATTAAATACATTAATTAATTAATGTATTAATTAATAATTAATAATAATGCTTTAATTTTTTATTATTTTAATGCTTTAATGTATTAATACATTAATATATTAATGCATTAATGCATTAATGTATTAATTAGTATTAATTAATATATTAATTAGTATTAATTGATACATTAATTAGTAATAACATATTAATGTATTAATGTATTAATTAGTAATAATGTTTTAATTTATTAATGTATTAACAATTCTTTAATATATTAATGCATTAATGTATTAATACATTAATGTATCAATATATTTAATGTATTGATGTATTTAATGTATTTAATACATTAATATATTAATGAATTAATACATTAATGTTTTAGTACATTAATGTATTAATACATTAATGCATTAATATATTAAATACATTAATGTATTAAATATATTGATGTATTAAATGTATTAAATACATTAATGCATGAATACATTAAATAAATTAAATATATTAATACATTTATGTATTAAATACATTAATATATTATTACATTAATGCATTAATATATTAAAGCATCATTAGTACATTAAAACATCATTACTAATTAATATATTAATACATTAATGTATTAATATACTAATACATTAGTAAAACATCATTAATACATAAATATATTAATGAATTAAATGTATTAAATATATTAATGTATTAAATATTTTATAAATAAAATATAAATATTGATACTAAAACATTAATAATAAAGAAGTAATACATTAAAAAATATCTATATATTATTAAAATATTAATATATTACTAATACATTATAATAATGTATTAACTCATTATTATAAATGTAGTAATAAAACAAAAACAAATACATTACTTAATAAGTTATAATAACATATACTAAAACATTAATAATAAAAAATTAATATATTAAAAAAGTATCTATACATTATTAAAATATTAATATATTATTAATACATTATAATAATGTATTAACTCATTATTATAAATGTAGTAATATGGATTATAATAATATTTCCATTGATGATGTATATGGATTATC
>ML776762.1:722497-750315 GCA_009831015.1 Picea engelmannii | reverse complement strand
GTCGGGAACATATCGTGACCGTCGGATTTCCTAACTACAAATGCATACTAATGCATACTAAAGAAACACACTTTTACCTAACGACATATTAGACCAAGTAGATCTTAACTAACTCCTAAGTGTCTAAATATCCTAACATAATATAACCTGTACAAAATAGCATTTGTGAGATTCAGATTTGCATGTCGCCACCACATTCTGTCCTTCATTGATAACTGTAACTTATACCTAATCTCTGGACTCACTCAAGAACACACATACTATGATATAACTGTATAAATGTGAAGCATCTCAAACATGAAGCGGCATGCCTGCACCGTCGCCTGCGCATTCATATCCAGAGAAACCAAAACATCAAAAACCAAAATGCTTCAGGAATATGAAGCAGCCCGCGCATGTGCCTGTGCATTCGTATCCATAGAAACCAAAACATACGAAACCAAAACGCTTTAGGAATATGAAGCGGCCTACGTCGGTCTTCCATACGTGGCGCCTGTAATCTGTGGCCTATCTCATATAAATAAAATAAATAATTTTACAAAAACCAGTGGCAATCATATATTATTACAGTAATTCTTTAATCATGTTTAGTAAAAGTGAAAAAGTAAACATGATAAATGTATGATTTTATAAATGAAAGGGAGTTAGTTCTTGCATTCTTATTCATTGATTTGGATGTAAGACGAAGAATATACCAGCATCTTCACTTTGAAGCCATCGGATTAAATTCTGTAATTAAAAGAATGGTTAATCCAACAATTCCAATAGGAGGGACGCCTATCGGTGTAATTAAAAGATATAAAAAGAAGAAGTCCACAATGAGTGAAGGCGCACATGAAAAATAATGAATACTCATGTCAAATGAATAAAGTAAAAAATGTTTGGGTCATTTGAACAGATAGTTTGATCTGTTTTTATTTCGAAATAGGTAGATCGTTTGATCAGAGAGGTTGCTTGCATATCATTTGTTTGTGAGAATATGTTTGTTCGAGCAAGCAAATTCTAACATGTAAGTACGACCGGGCTGTGATCCATCCCAAATTTTTTATTTATTTGTCTCACCAGCATTGACTTTGATTTGTGTGTTCTTGAGCAGATGACAATAGAATCTGCATTGCTTCAATAATCCACATGAATACTAGTGGGGCCATGGTCCACTCTGGATTACGATAATCAATTCAATTTATACCATGAAACATATTAAAAATTTGTGCCATCAACCCATTTCCAACGACTAAAGTGATTAAAGTAAATTTATTTGGCTCATTTGATCTCGAGGAATGTTGCATTTGAGAAGAAGGGAAATAACTGCAAAGTAGCTAGTCCCTTCCTAGTTCGTATATTTATGTATGTGTATTATGTGTTTAATATGGGTGATAGATATATTAATACAAACATAACAAGTGTGTGGAATCACCATGGAAATTATCACTAACAGATGATTGTTGAACATTTATTTACATTTATTTTATTGACCAGGTTCAATGGATCGGTTCTTTCCCACATGGAAGAAAAATAGATGAGTTTAATTTTGAGTGATGAGGGTACATACTATTTGACACAACCAATGGCAGAAAAATAGCTGAGTTTAATTTTGAGTGATGCGAGTACATACTATATTTGACACAACCAATGGCAAAAAAATAGCTGAGTTTAATTTTGAGTGATGAGGGTACATATTATTTGACATAACTAATCATAAATTACTTTTTTATTTTTTATTTTTAATTAAAAATCAATTAATTAAATATTTAAAAGCGACAACTTGGATTGCAAATAATGAATGGCTTTTATGTAAGACATAATATTCGACACTGCAAATCATAAATTACATTTTTTTAATGTAATTTGATTAAATACATATTGAGTAACATCTTGCATTTCAAATAATATTATTTAGTGTTATGTTTCTTAAGCAAAAGTCAATGTATTGAATAAATAAATAATATTATTTAGTGTTATGTTTTTAAGCAAAAGTCAATGGATTGAATAAATAAATAAAAGGTAACAACTTGCATTGCAAAGAATAGTGACTTTTAGTGGCCCTCATTATTTTTTTAGAAAATCAATTAATTAAATATAGAAGAGGTGGCATCTTGCTGTAAATAATGAATTGCCCTTGTGTTTTTAAGTTATATTCAATTTGATTTAATATCTAAGAAGAGGGTTAATTCTAAATAAGAGATATGCATACGACATAGTTTAAAATTTCTTTCATCAAGTTGCAGTGTCCCCCATCATTTAGAGAAAGGACCCCACACTTTCTCGGAGAAAGGATTGGATAGGGTCTCTAGGGTTTCAGACCAGATTATATAACGACTCTTAATCCTGTTTACTTTAGGTTATCATCCTTCATAGCTTTTTCATGGATAGGGTCTCTAGGGTTTCAGACCAGATTATACAACGACTCTTAATCCTATTTACTTTAGGGTATCGACCCCATCATTACGATTACAAGCGATGCAGAAAGTATGAATTATTATTATTATTATTATTATTTAAACAAGATGACAACAATGATTACAGCTACACAACACACCTGACGGTGAGCACCACGCCCGCCGAATAGGAAACCAACAACTATGACTCCACGCACTGGCACAAGAGCAGTTGGGCAAAACATGCATAAAGAAAAAGGAGAAATGACTACCTGCCCGACACAAACATGACCACGCCTACAAGATAAGGGACAACATTCCCTACCCAACACAACGGCCTTGACGACCAATGACTAGAACCTCAAGGCACGCGAACCAAACACATGAAGGCATTGCAACTCAAGCGCTAACAACAACTTACAACGATCAACAACACTCACACAGGAAGCACAGACTCCGACCATGATATCATTCGGCTCTATCAAATAGGGCATGCCATGATCCCCTCATCAGGACTCATGTCGTCCCGAGGTGATAGGTGCGGTGATAACCCTGGCACAACATAACCTATCTAGACCAAGGACTCGGGAAAAATCCACTCACTATGAGCCTAACAACTAAAAAGAAGACTACATCCACACCCTGAGCAAGAGGTCGACAAGATGAAATATGATAACACTCGAATTAAAATGCGCAAATGACCGAAGGATTCTTGTTTCCTACAAGGCAACCTGTTGTGTATCAATGGAACCAATCACCCCCTTCAAGTTCGACCTAAGGCGCAAGGCACAAACTGCCAAACAACTAAAGGCTATTAAAGGCTTAGTTGATATGTCTACTAGACTCTCGCCCATTAAGATTTTGCAAGATAATCAACCATTATGCCTCATAATCATAATCAAATGCCCAATAGTATAATAATCCGGATCACTTGCAAGTAAGTGTCCTCAAAGAATAAGTTCGCTCAGTGCACGCAAGAGCGGGATGTTACATACACCCCCTCTTGGTCTAAACTTCGTCCCGAAGTTTCACAGTATATAAGTCCCAAAATAATGTGTACCACAGTGTCAAAAGTATATCTATCAAACAAAAATGGAAACTGTTGGCGCATATCATATGCATCCTCCGAGGTCATTGAGTGCGAACTATAGTTGTCTCACTATACCTTAACCTGATCTATTGTTCAACGTCATAGTTGTTGGGTGCGATGATGCAGGATGTGGATCGGCTTAGCCGTGAGCACCCCCTCTTCCGATACTTGCAAGGAAATCATGTCAATAACATTTGTAGGATCACTAATATAATGTCTCAAAACAAATACGTGAAAAACATCATGCATACGCCTCAAATAATCAGGTAGGACTAGTCGATAGGCCAGAGGCCCCTTCCTTCGCACTATCTCGAAAGGTCCCACAAAACTAGGAGAGATTTTATCTCCCTTTCCAAACTTGATCAAACTCTTATGTGTTTTTACCCGCAAGAAGACTCGATCGCCAACTCCGCAGCTACGGTCGACACAGTGCGCATCGACATAACTCTTTTGTCGATTCCGCACTTCTTTGATCCTTTGTCTTATTATTTTCATTTTATCTTCCATTTCTTGTATCACTTCTGGTCCCACCAAGACCCTATCCACAAGTCGATCCCAATTCAAAGGAGTCTAACACGGTCGCCCATAAAGGAACACGAAAGGCACCATCTTAATGGTGTTTTGGTAACTATTGTTATCAGCGAATTCTACCAGTGGAAATAATTCTTCCCAACACTTATGTTAGTCCATCACGTACATTCACAACATGTCTTCCAAGCTCTGGTTTGTTTGTTTGGTCTTCTCGTCAGTCTTTGGGTGATCCATAGTACTAAAGTTAAGTTGGGTTCCCAAGGCCTCTTGGAAACTAGTCCAAAATCGTCCAGTAAACACTGATCCTCGATCGGATATAAACCTCTTAGGCATGCCATGTAGCCTCACAATATCACTGATGAAAACTCTAGCTATGTCAGGTGCCTGATACGTCGTACACATAGGAATAAAATGAGCACTCTTCATCAGAGTGTCAACTACTACGAAAATTGAGTCATGTCTCCTTGTCGTCAGTGGCAATCCAACAATGAAATCCATCGAAATAACCTCCCATTTCGATTATGGAATAATGTGTGCCTGTAGTAATCCTGTTAGATGTCTATGTTCATCTTTTACTTGTTGACATTCTATACATCTGACCACATAGTTGACTATGTCTACCTTCATTCCCTTCCATAAGAATAAGGGTTTAAGGTCCTCCCTCATCTTCGTGACTCCTGGGTGGGCCATGTATACTACTTTGTGAGCCTTGTTTAGGATCAAACTCCTCAACTCATCCTTCGGTGGTACATAAATTTGATTTTTGAAACTTAATAATCCATCGTCATCAAACATAAATCCTTCAAATATTGCTACCATCATTGTGTTTTGTCCGATAAAATACTCGACCTCTTTGTACTAGTCATCATCGCGTTGTAAGGTTAGAATATTTTCACATAGATTCGTCTGAAGAGGAAACACTAAAAATATGCGTGGTCTCTGAATCAATGCATCTGACACTCGGTTCATGGTTCCTTTTATGTAAGTAATCTTAAAATCATACTCTCTAAGCAATTCCGACCAATGTCATTGTCGCGCGTTCAGGTCGCTTTGCGTAAGGATGTGTTGTAGTCCACAGTGGTCCATATTTAGTTCAAATTTTCATCCAACAAGGTAGTGTCTCAAAACCTTTAAGGAATATACAATGGATAACAACTCCAAATCGTGTGTCGCATAGTTCTCCTCATGCCTTCTAAGTTTCCTCAAGATGTAAGTGATCACTCGACCGTCTTGCATCAAGACTCCACGTAAGCCTGCCTTAGATGCGTCAGTGCATACCAAGAAGTCAGTGTCCATGTCAGGGACCTTTAGTATCAGTTTTGTTTTCAATATCTCTTTGAGCCTTTGAAATGATTCCACGCATTTCTCGGTCCAAACAAACTTCTTGTTCTTCTTCTGCAATTCCATGATCCGATTTGCTATCTTCGAAAATCCCTCGACGAACCGTTGATAATATCCTGCTAAACCCATCAAGCTATGCACTTCTGGGACATTCATCGAAGCAGGCCATTCCATAATATCCTTGACCTTTGCTAGATACACGACGATACCTTCGCCGAAGATGACATGCTCTAGGTAGTGAATCCTCGATTGATAAAACAAGCATTTGGACAACTTCCCATACAATTTTTTCTCTCACAGACACTGTAGTACCAAGTGCAAGTACTCATCATGCTCCTCCATCGTCCAAGAGTAAATTAAAATATCGTCAATTAATACTTGGAAGAACTTGTCCAAGTACTCGCGGAACACCCCATTCATCAAACTCATAAATACCCCTGGGGTGTTTGTCAGTCCAAATAGTAAAATAGTAAACTAGTAATAACCAAACATCGTCTTAAAGGCGGTCTTAGGGACTTCATCCTTCTTGATCCGTAACTGGTTATACCCTGATCGCAAATCGATATTGGAAAACACCGTAGAATCCTTCATATGATCAAATAGATCATCAATCCTCGACAACGGATATTGATTCTTGATCGTTTCCTTGTTCAATTGACGGTAGTCAATGCATAGTCTCCATGACCCATCCTTCTTTCATATGAAGATAACAGGTGCACCCCATGGTGATACACTCGGACGTATAATTCCTAAGTCCAGCAGCTCCTTCAGTTGCATTCTCAACTCCTATAACTCTGGGGTTGACATACGATAAGGCGTTCTCACTATTGGTTCATTCCTCGATTTTAGGTCTATGGTAAATTCCAATTCCCTCTCTGGCGGCATCCCAGTTAACTCCTCTAGAAAGACATCTACAAACTCTCTCAGCACCGGAAGGTTTTCAAGACCTTTTGCTACTCCCTTCTCGTTTAACACAAGGATCACATAAATCTTACATCCCTTGCGCATGCTCTTCCACAACTGCAAGGAAGAGATGAACCTCGGGGAAACTCTTTGTTTTTGTCCTACAATCACGCATCTCTATCCCTCATCATCGACCAATTTCAACCATTTCGTCTTATAGTTGACTATCGCCTCATGTGATTCCAACCAATCCATACTGATTATGATGTCATAAGATCCTAATATCGTGACGTACAGGTCGACCCTCGTGACAAACTCTCCCAGGTTAAGGGTACATGCCGTAACCTTTCCTCCAACCTTCTGTTTGGCTCCTGAAGCCATCTCTACAAAGATAAACTCTTCTTGTTCGACTGCCTTTACCTTAATCCTTTTTAGCACTACACCAAAAATGAAACTCTGGGTAGCACCAGGATTTATCAAAATACTAAAGGTTTGGTCAGAGACGGTACCTGACGTCTCGATCACAATCAACTGGTGCTCTACCTAACAGTTCTTCATCGCTGCATGAATCCGATGGGCCTTGCCCAAATCTACCACGGTAGTGGGTTCGGATTATCCAGATGCTCTAGTCCTCTCCATTGGGCAGTCGCGCTAGTAGTGTGGCTCCCCACATGTCCAACACCCCTTCTTCGGTCCAGTACTCCTGATACCCAAGGTAGAAACTGACGACGCACCTGCCTGGAATCCTAGTCTATTCTGCTGAATAGGCCTAAATTAGTGTTGTTGCAGTCAACGCTGCTGCTAATGTTGTGGTCCTCGATAAGTTTTTTTTTGTAGAGGCGTTGGTCGCCAAGGTGTAGTAAAAGTTGATCCTCTCTGGAAGACACAATATCCTAGCATATGTTTGTCTGGTGTCTGATGTTGTAGTGCACTGGATGACACCTGCCCTGTCGGCCTCGCTGGAGTCCTGCTCTGACCCTCGCTGATAAGCTCCTCCTCTGCTATGAGGGCCTTCTAGATGACATCATGCAAGGTTTGAGGCATATAAATCATAACCTTTTCACGTATGCTGACATTAAGGCCGAACAAGAACCTATTGACCTTAATTTTCTCAGTATTAAGATGTGGAGCATACCGAAGCAACTCCATAAAATGGGACTCATACTCGAGCACCATACGACCACCCTGTCGTAAGGCGTTGAACTCGTTGAGGTGATGCTCAATGAATTCCTCTGATAGGTACATCTCTTCGAACCATTCCTCAAATAGTTCCCATGACACGTCTTCGAAGATCATGTTCAATTGTGGTAGGAGCGTCTTCCACCAAATAAGAGCGATCCTCTTCAATTGAAAGGCCGCCATGAAAACCTTCATGTTGGAGGTATAGTCATGAAATGCAAAGCACATCACCATATTATCCAACCATGCCTCAGCGGTTGCACCATCTGGGGCACCAAAGAACTCAAAAAATTTGACCTTCTCGAGTTCGCGGTGAATGCTACCAGTACCGACCGGAGCGCGCGATGGACCCTTAGGGGGTGTCGGCGCCCTCGCCTCATCTTTGTCCAAACAAATGATTAGTGCCTCAGACATGCGCTGAAAGGACCTCATCAACCCAACCACATCATCCATTGCTATCTTCTCTTGCCCGAAAAATTGTTTGTCTCCCTGGGGGTTAGACCCCTCAGGCGTGGATTCTATTGGAGGCGTCACGCCTCCTACCCTAACACCCCATCGTCTACCTCTGCGGCGTCCTCTAACCATGATTACCTGCACGAATACAAGTCAACATAATTACCAAAATCAAATATCATATCAACGAAATCCATAGTGATACCAAGTCATGGGTTGAACCCGAATCTGATACCATATGTAACGAACCCTTTCGTTACGACTACAATCGAGGCAGAAAGTGAATTTTTTTTTATTTATTTTTTTTTAAACAATATGACAACAATGATTACAGCTAGACAACACACTTAACGGCGAGCACCACACCCGTCGAACAGGAAACCGAAAACTATGACTCCACGCACTGGCACGAGAGAAACTGGGAAAAAGATGTGTAAACAACAAGGAGAAACGACTACCTGCCTGACGCAAACATGACCATGCCTACAAGCTAAGGGATAACATCCCCCTCCTGACACAACGGCCTTGATGACCAATGACTAGAACCTCAAGGTGCGCGAACCACACACATGAAGGCATTACAACTCAGGCGCTAACAACAACTTACAATGATCAACAGCACTCACACAGGAAGCACATACTCCGACCAAGATATCATTTGCCTATATCAAATAGGGCGTGCGATGATCCCCTCATCAAGACTCATGACATCCTGAGGTGAAAGGTGCGACGATAACCCTGGTGCAACATAGCCTATCTGTACCAAGGACTCAGGACAAATCCACACACTAGAATCCTAACAACTCACAAGAATACTACACCCGCACCCCGAGCAACAGGTCGACAAGACGCAAGATGATAACACTCAAATTAAAATGCTCAAATGACCAGAGGATTCTTGTTTCCTACAAGGCAACCTGTGGTGTATCGACAAGACCAATCACCCCCTTCTAGCTCGACCTAAGGCACAAGGCCCAAACTACCAAACAACTAAAGGCTATTAAAGGTTTAGTTGATACGTCTTCTAAGCTCTCACCCATTAATATTGCACAAGATAATAAACTATTACACCTCATAATCACAATCAAATACCCAATAGTATAATAATCTGGATCACTTGCAAGCAAGTGTCCTCAAAGAATAAGTTCCCTCAGTGCGCACAAGAGAGGAATGTTACACTTTCCAAGAGAAAGGAAAGGATTGGATAGGGTCTCTAAGGTTTCAAACCAGATTATACAATGACTCTTAATCATGTTTACTTTAGGGTATCGTCCTTCATAGCTTTTTCATGGAAAATCCATTCGATTGCCTTCAAAAATCATTCTCTGAAATTCTATATAACATACCCACTCTACAACAGTCTTTGGGGAAGGAGTAAATTCTTCCCACTTAAACGGTTTCCATGGATGAGTCGAATGAGTGATAACCATTCCCGAAGACTCCTTCGAGCTCAAACCTACAGCTCCCAAACGCTTTCATAATCGAGTGTTTGACAAATGGCTTGAAATTGGGATTTATTTCTCTCTACTGGCCTAGTGACTTGCCACAGACGATCCAAGGAGAAATTTGCATTATGTAAAGTTGGGAATTAGAATGGCTCTGGTTTCTCTCTTCCATTTCATCAATCTGTTGTTAAAAGATCAGGGGAATGGCTACGTCGGCCATCACGACAGTGGCGATGATCTTCGAGTTCACTGTAGGTATTCTCTCCTTGGCGATTATCTTTGAGTTCATTGTAGTTATTCTCTCCTTTTATACATATATCCTTGAGCCATGCATCCATGCAAATAGCATCCTAAATGTTGTAGAATTCTTGATTGATATTTTAAGCTGGCACAAAAAGAGAGGATTATTTAAATGTATGGTGTGTATTGTAGTAGGAGAAACGTTCAGCAAGGGATTAGACAAAGATGCACCAGATAGGTTGGGTCATTATAAAAATGAATAGGTGGTTGTCTAAGTGAGTGCTCCCAGACTTTCTAGCACGTTCAAAGCAACTTTATTCCAGTGCCTCTGTAAAGAGAATATTTTGACAAACCAAGATTTTAGTTTTGTGTATCCTACATTAGTTAAGTGCAAGCTTTCCATGCAAATTAATAATTTATACACCACACGTTCATTACATAAGCCATCGGTTCGTTCCTTACCTTCATTCCTTACATTGAGGCGTGTGTTTCTTAAATTGAGCCAAGTTTTGATGTTTCCCTCTTCAAAAAGAAAAGAAATCATAACAGTGGTCGAATGGAAGTTATAATAGTTGTTTTGATGATAAATCTTATAGTTATATCTATTGTATTTGTAGGGGATGGAAGATCCAGCTATTTTAGGACAGTGCTATGAAAGAAAAGAGTTGGAAGAATTGATGGGCTATCAGAATAACTTGGCTTATGAATCTGACACGTACTTCACGGGCTTTCCCTGTAATCTGAAGCTTCCAACGACAGTTTCCAAGGCTGAGAGTAATTACTTTGCAAGCTTCTTCAAAGTAAAGGGGGATGAGACATACGAGAACGTGGCCTGGACGACACGAAGCATCGAAGAAGAACTTTTGAAAACATGCACTCTGCATTCTAGCAAATAAAGCGTTGGGTAATAGACAGAACCATGTGATGGTTGAAAGGAAATGAAGAAACTGAGCCATGAACATGAAAAATTAGAGAGAACAGAAAATAGTTCTAGGCTTAAACACAACATTAGTATAGTTTGTTGTAACAGTTAGAGTGAGTTTTTCTGAAGACCAGACTTGACCTGGGGACCTCTGTTGTGTGACAGTAACTACACCACTCAGAGAGGTAGGTGGATGGATGGAGAAATCAATGGATGGATGGAGTAATCACAGGGCAACTCTCCTTTGGCGGTTGAAAGACAAATCCTACTCAGAGCGCAATGCGGAGGGAACTGTTTTTCCAGTGCTAGAATTATCTTGACTGACTAGTGCAAAAAGAAATACTTACGAGATTGCAGAGTGAGATGATAGGTAGTGTAGCATTCTTATTACTATATTATTGTACATGAAAATTATTGTATTATTGTGCATACCTTTGTTTAGCTTGATTGCATTTAATTGATTATTCATTTGTGAAGGGATTCATTTGTGCAGGGTGGTTGTGCAGGGCTTCCTTCGTGCAAGGCTGTGAAGAGATCGGTTGTGCACGACTTCCTTTGTGCATGGCGGTGAAGAGACGATCGTTACTCGCTTATTCCTTTGTTTTGTGCATTGTGCAGGGTCGCTTGTTCTTTTCTGCAGGGTGGTGAGGAGAGGGTGAGGCATTGAACATGTGGCCAAGTAGTGAGCACGTAGCCCCGGATAAGGTCAAGGCCAAGTGCCCTGACAAGGGATAAAGACAAGTGCCATGGTACCACAGAACTAGCATATTTTTATTTTAATTAATTTTTAGGAACTAGCATATTTTTTTTTAATTAATTTTTAATTGTTAGCTTACACCAAGAAAATAATGTCAAATCACAATGCTCTTAACCAATCAGAAATTATAAAATTACTAAAATAATTTTGTTCATATTAAAAATTGAAAATGGAAAAAGAAATAAAACAAAGTAGTCTGGAACATAGTTTATCCACTGCAGCTTGCTCCAAAATACACCTATTAATACAACAAAACTGACCATGTAATACTCGGTTTGGCCGAAGGCCATTTCTATAGTCTCTCGCGCGAGGAAGGGAATGATAATAAGAGGCTTTGTTATTTATACAAAGCAAAAAATACCTTCCAGTTACTAAATATGCTAACTTTGGTTCTGAAAAATTTGCAGGAGTATGTCCAGGGATTAAATATGCTAACTTTGGTTCAAAACAATGGTAGGAAATTCTTAAATTCAGATCTCTTGGAAAACTATTGCATATACGTTTGACGAAGACAAAGAACATGCTTGTTTGTTTTTAAATCTTTAAATAAGGATACATATACTTGGAAATAATGGAGTAAGCACCAATTGTAAGCACCAGTTATAAGCTTCATTTGTGGGAGTCAGTTTTAGGCGTCTTAAGAGTCAGTTCATAGTTAAGAGTCTAGTTGTCTTTGGTTTGCATGTAACCGACTCGGTAGAGTCTTTTCCTATATAAGGATGTAATCCGTCTTCATTGAATAATATAGAAGTGAGCATATCCTCACCGTGTTGTTTGTTTCGCATATTTTATCTTGGTATCAAAGCCATGGGGAGAGGGTGTAGATAGCGTGAGAAACGTTTGATTAGATGCGTGAGAAAATCCGTCTGGTGCATTCCTCCATTTACTTAAATTTTGTTGAAGAGTTTCGTTGGGTCGCGATCTTTGTTGAGTCGCGGTCTTGCATGAGCTCTATGAAGTTGGAGCGTGGCGTGAGGCCGATCCACCATTTGCAAAGTTTGATTGTGTGCAAGGAAAGCACAAGTTTTTATTTTTGAACCATTTGCATGCGTGGAGAAAATGAGGTAATGCGTGGAGTTTAAAGTGGTAAAGTGTGGTAAAATATATATATTGTTTATATATATTTTTGGGTTGTGGCTTATTCCATGTGGTAAAGGAGCATTTAAATAAGCGTGAAGTATAAAGTTTTTTATTAAAGGTGGAGTTTTATTATTAAAGTGGAGTTATAAAGGATATATTTTTTAATTAAAAGTGGATAAAGTGAATGCATGTTGACAGATTTAAGAAATTAAGATTTATTATTAAAGATGGATGCATGTGGAGTTTAAACTTTATATGGAATATAAAGTTTATTATTTTGAAGTGAATTTTTATTCAAAGTGGATATAGTTGAAGTATAAACTTTAAAAGTGGATATTAAAGTTTATTCAAGAGAATATTATTTGTGAGATTTTGTGTGTGAAATCTGAGAGTCGAGATTGAGACGGATCGGTGGTATCCGAAGGCAGATCGACAGAAAGTTGCATATCCTTGGTGTTTCACTTGCAGAGAATATCTTGTAGGGATGGCGAATCCACTGGCAGAGACCTACCTCAACGAAGCCAACAAGTAAGATGGATCAAATTTCATTAACTGGAAATTCAAGATTCAGACGTTCATGCAAAGCTATGGTGTCTGGAACATTGTGAAGGGAACTGAACTGAAACCTAATGTGGCTATAGGTGCGACAACAACACAAATCCAAGAGTGGGAGAAGCGTGAAATCAAGGCAAAGGTATTGTTGCACATGTATGTTAAAGATAGCATAATTCCACATATTAGAGAAGCTACAACTTCTGCTACAACATAGACAGTGCTTAAAGCATTGTATGAAACTAGCAACACAAATCGCATTTTGTTCCTGAAAATTAAATTGCTAGGCATTAAGATGGATGGAAATGAATCTGTTAGTTCATTTTTGGGTCGTATTAAAGAGGTGAAAGACAATCTAGTAAATATATGGGAAACTATTTCCAACACTGATCTGGTCACTATTACCTTAAATGGTATGCTAGAAGATTATCATATGTTCATAACAGGTCTCACAGCAAGGGAGAAACCTCCTATGTTTGAAGAACTAACAGGTATTTTACTGCAAGAGGAAGAGAGGCGCGGGAATCTGAAGCCTCCGAGTAAATATTTGACACTGTGGTCAAATAATAGATCTGCGAGAGGGAGATCAAGAGTAAGAGGTAGAGGAGGCAGTTCATGGAAGAGAGGTGGTTCATGGTAGAGAGGTAGTTCATCGTAGAGAAGACAACCTCCAAATCAAGGTATGCAATCTGATAGGAATGATTCAAAGAGTTGTTTTTATTGTGGTCGACCTGGACATATTGTTAAATACTTTCATAAGAAGAAAAGTAATGAGGATAGGAATAAACCAAGAACACATTCAAGTCATTATGCAGAAAAATCTTCAAATCAAGATCTTGGATTATTTATTGCTAGTGATGATATTGATGAACCCCCTAATTTTGACTCACGGGATCTTAGGTTGTTTGTGTCTAACGCTGCTTTATCTGTTGAAACAGATGATTCTGATGCCTGGTTTGTGCATTCTGGAGCATCATTACATATGACTTGTAATAAAAATTGGTATGCTAATTTTAAAGAAACACAGAATGGTGCCAGTATATATCTTGTAGATGACCGCACTCATCAGATCAAGGGATATGGAGACATTCCTGTGACATTGTCGAATGGTATTGTTCATCACATTCGCAATGTGGTGTATGTGCCAGGAATAAAGAAATATTTGATCTCTGTGTCCACCATTACAGATCAGAACTTGAAGGTTGAATTCTTCAAGAATTATTGCATAGTGAAGGATCTGTTGAACCACTTCCAAACTGTTGCAACGAGAGTCAGAGAAGGAGGTCTAAACAAACTTGATGTTACCAACAAAGCACATCATAAACTGAATTCTGCCACTATGCCAACAGAGATTCTTTGGCATCAAAGGTATGGACACATCATTCATCCTGATTTATTGTTATTACAGAAAAAGAATACGGTTGAAGGACTTCCCATGTTAAAGAATGAGAAGGTTGCTTGTGATGGATGTGCATTACGAAAGATGCACAGAGATGAATTCCCCTCTAATCCTGATAAGAAAAAGAGAGATGTGTTAGATCTTGTGCATACTGATGTTTGTGGGCCTATGCGGACGAGGTATTTAGGAGGTGTATTTTACTTTCTCTTATTTATTGATGATTGCACGAGATACACATGGGTTTACTTCCTTAGACGAAAAAGTGATGTTTTCGAGTACTTTAAGGATTTCAGAACCATGGTAGAAAAGTAGATAGGAAAATCTATCAAAATCCTCCGTTCAGATCAAGGGGGAGAGTATAAATCAGGGGACTTCAACAAATATTGTAAAGATAATGGAATAGTACAACAGTTTACAGTACCTCACACTCCACAACAAAACGGAGTCGTTGAAAGGAAAAACAAAACTCTGGTAGAGTGTGCACGCAGTATGATGAAAGATAAGAATCTCTCAAATGCATTTTGTGATGAAGCCATAAATACTGCAGTTTATTTAAAGAATAGAATTCCAACAAGGTGTCTTGATAATGTTACTCCTTTCGAAGCCTTGAATGGTTCCAAACCTACAATTCATAATTTGAAAGTATTTGGGTGTAAGGCTTTTGCTCTTATTCCAAAGGACAATAGGAGGAAATTGGATGCTAAATCCATTAAATATATTTTCATTGGGTATTGTTCTGAATTTAAAGCATACAAATTGTTTGATCCTGCTACTCACAAAGTATTTGCAAGTAGAGATGTATTTTTCCATGAGCAGGAAGCAGGAAATCAAGACGACAACAGTCATGAGGAATGGCAGAGACTTCTTGATCAAGGATATAAACAAGAGCAACAACAACAACAACCCACACAACAACAACCATCCCCACATCGACTGCAGTAGCAACAACAAGAAAGGCTCAGTGATATGGACAATTCAAGAAGTCACAGTTCACCTAGAGGTGAAGAAAGATATTCACAAAGTGGGGAGGAAGGTAATCAGTTGAGAACATCTTCAAGATAGATTCAGCTTCCTGAGAGGTATAAATACTATGCCCTAATGAGTAGCATTTCAAATGTCATAGAACCTATGATTTTTGATGAAGCGAATGAACATGATGAATGGCGGAATGCAATGGAGGAAGAATATGAATCTATAATGAAAAACAATACTTGGGAATTGACTAAATTGCCTAAACATAAGAATCCCATTGAATGCAAATGGATATAAAAACTCGAGTTTAAATCAGATGGTAGTATAGATAAGTATAAGGCTAGATTGGTGGCAAAGGGGTATTCACAAACATAAGGTATTGATTATGCTGAAACATTTGCACCGGTAGCTAAACTGAATACTATCATAATGTTAATTGCTTTAGCTACAAAGTATCATTGGAAGATGCATCAGTTAGATGTTAAATATGCATTTTTGAATGGTGAGTTAAAGGAAGAGGTTTACCTTACTTAACCTGAAGGGTTTGTGGAAAAGGGGCAAGAACGCTTAGTGTGTAAATTAAAGAAATCATAGTATGGACTAAAACAGGCACCTAGGTCATGGTATGAGAAGATAGACTCTTTCTTTCTTCAACAGGGTTTTATGAGGAGCAAAAGTGATCCAAATCTGTATACCAAATTTGATGAACAGGGGTATATAGTATTGATTTCATTATATGTTGATGATTTAATAATTACAGGAAGTGCAGAGAAGTTAATTGATGAAATCAAGGAGCAGTTATCAAAGGTATTTGAAATTAAATATCTTGGTGAGTTACATTACTGCCTAGGTCTTGAAGTTTGGAGAAATGCAGGCCAAACTTTTGTTTGTCAAAGTAAGTATATCAGAGAAATACTTAAGAGATTTAAAATGGATTGGTGTAAATCTTCTACTGTTCCCATGCAACATAATGTGAAACTTTCTTGTAATGATGGTTTGAAGGAGGTGAATGGCACTGTGTATAGACATATGGTGGGTAGTCTGAATTATCTCACTACAACCAGACCTGATATTTCATATTCTGTGAATGTGTTAAGTCAGTTCATAGCGAAACCTCATGAAAGCCATTGGAATGCAGCAAAGGCATCTAAAAGGTACACTTGATTATGGTATTAAATATACTGATGCATCTGATGTTGAGTTGACAGGTTATTCAGATATTGGGTTGGCAATCTGGATGATCGAAGATCAACCACTGGATATACGTTCAGCATTGGATTCGGGGTTGTTTCATGGAGCAGTAAAAAGCAGCCTACTATATCTTTGTCTTCTACTGAAGCAGAATGTAAAGCCTTGTGTGCAACAACTTGTAAAGTTGTTTGGTTAAGAAGACTTCTTCAAGATGTTGGAGAAGAACGAAAGGAACCTACGATGATCAGATGTGATAATCAAAGTTCAATCAATATTGCGAAGAATCCAATTTTTCATGTAAGGACAAAACATGTTGAAGCTCAGTTTCATTTTGTTTGAGAAAAGTTGCAGTGAAATGAAATAGCTCTTATGTATTGTAATACTAGTGAAAATGCTGTTGATATTTTCACTAAGCCTCTTGGAAAGATTAAGTTTGAGTTGTTTAGGGAGATGTTAGGTGTAGAAGTCAATCCATTCTCCATTAAGGGGGAGACTTGGAAATAATGGAGTAAGTGCCACTTGTAAGCACCAATTATAAGCTTCAGTTGTGAGAGTCAGTTGTAAGGCGTCTTAAGAGTCAGTTCATAGTTAAGAGTCTAGTTGTCTTTGGTTTGCATGTAACCGACTCGATAGAGACTTTTCCTATATAAGGATGTAATCCGTCTTCATTGAATAATATAGAAGTGAGCATAGCCTCACCCTATTGTTTGTTTCGCATATTTTATCTCATATTTCCTTCAGCCTTGTCCTCCTCCTTTCATCATCAGTATTTTTCCTTATGTTTTTTTTTTTTTAAACAAAATTGATTCCAAAAATTGTGAAATGGGCATTTCGTAATCATAATATGCATATGCAAGAATCTTTCAATGTGGCTTGCTATTAGTTGAAAGAGCTACACGAATCTAGTCCAATGAAAGTACGAAATACAGAATGCATTTTGCGTGCTTCTCAGCCATGCAAATATTGTATTGAACAAGGCGAATGTGATCTTAGATCTCCCACAACAACAATATACACATAACATATCGTTTCACGAAAGGAACTCAACAGTAATTAACATAACAATAATTATAGCAGCATTACTGATAATGGAAGGAATTGGCTTGGTGAAGCTCCCTAGGCTGGTTTACTGGATACTGCTTTCCGGCCCGCCTGTGTAAGGATTCAGGGATGGAAGGGAAAGTTCGATCAGGTGGTATCACCTGAAAGTCTTGCGGTGCTGCAATATCAATGAACCGACCGGAGTCTTCCGTACTGGGTAGTGCTACATCCCTCGCAAATTATCTTCCGTTGTAATATTGATATCAATGAACTTGGGATGAGGAGGGGTGTGATAAGATTAGGTATAAAAAGGATGCAGATCAATGATAGAGGACAGGTGGAAGCGAGTCTATCTGTGTGCTACCCACTGCTTTTTAAATCCGGCCGTCTGTCTTATCGGCGCCACAATCTAGTCAAAATACAACAATCTCACAATACTCGGTATCTTCCGGTTTCTGTCACATGTTTCGTGCGAGATACTCAATGCTCAGAAATGAATAAAGTATCACCTAATTAAATCCTGATCAGAAATAAAAAACAAGAGCTAAGACCTGCACGCTGGATATCATGACCACAAGAGAGTCTCCTTCCACGTGATTTGCAAATCCTGTCGTTGAAGTCTCCTTCAGCTAATGGGGATTCGGAATAACCTCGTCAATGAATTAGCATCTTGTTTCCCATAAATCAAATAATTGTTGTCACATTATAGGTAGGGAATAATTAGTGTGATGGTGGTTTCTCATAAACAACTCCAACGGTACATTGATAAAATAGTCCGCTGGTGGAGGATATAATTATCTAGCTTCGCTGTAGTTTTTGTCCTTTTGTCGTAATTGACACGGAGTTTAATTTTTATCGATCCGTTTTAAGGGCAACGTGTTTTTAATAATAAAATAAAATAGTCCAACTCAAGTGGATGAAAAGTGACGTGTTTGTGAAAAAAAAGAGAGGGAAGTTTGACATTTGATTTTAATGGTGTCATTATCATTCTACATTCATATGGATAAGACGCAAAATAGAAATTGAAAATTTGAACGTATCAATAAAATATTTATTTCTTTATTATATTTTATTTGAGTTTATTTGACTCGTAAATATTATAGATAAAGGATTAAATATAATATAAATTATTAAAAAGTTACAAAAGTGTGTTTGTAGTTTCTTATAAAAGTAATATATATTAATATTGATTTTATTTTTTTATTATTCTTTCAAAATGTTTATTCTACATTTAATTTTTTGTAAAATTTATATATGTTTATTCTACATTTAATTTTTTTGTAAAATTTATATTTTTAAGCGAGAAAAGATTTTTACCTCTATAAATTTGATCTTTCTATAATGTTAATAAAACCAAAATTAAAATAAATCTATACTAATGTTTAATTTGAGTTAATATTATTTAAATGGTTGTAAAAAGTAGTACAATTTATCAACATTTCTTTGTGTCTGCCCAACTATATTGTACAATGTGGACTATATTGTACAATGTGGGTATGATGATCACACTATAGCATTTGTCGCTTAACAAGTGCATTATCTTATCTGGAGAGCATTCATCTTTGGGATTGTTTCATAAACATCCAACTTATGGACATTTTCGCTCAAATATGTTTCCATGATATCACGTGTAGGTGATCTATCAATGTCGATGTCTAAGTCCTACACTCTTCATGGAAATAGATTGTTTTGTGTACTCATTATGCAAAAAGTACTTGTAGATAGTTTTTAAGACATTCTATATTGATTTTTTTCAACATTGAAGTTTTCTTTATCTCAGGTGTGATAGAAGAGTTAGGTGATTAATTTATTATTTCTAAATGAGTGTAATCCATTCATGTAGCATAAACAAAGAATTAAGAGTAATTTTCGAGGAAATTCAAACGAAAAAATAAATAAATAAAAAGAATATTAAACCTATAGAATATGTAATCCTTGAATGATATTAAAAAAGGGTTACAAAAAGCTCTGGGAAATTTAATATTTTGAATGACCTCTTTTACACCATTGCTTTGTTGCTCTATTAATAACCATGGAAGGCTATTTTGGTTTCCATCATTATTTTATCGGATCACACTTTGAATTTCATGATTGGTTCCCCGAATGTCATTACAAATTTTGACTTTTTTTTCTTTATCCCTCCTGCCATCTATGATTTTCCATAATCTTTCTGTCACATTATTCCCGATATGCATTGTATCAAATAAATGAACTATTTTTAGGTCATCATAGTAAGGCAACCTCATGAATTGAGTGGGATAACATTTCATTCCTCGTGGAAGCCCATTATTACTAACTTCACGACGACGACATTGATGAAGCATAAAACAAATCAGAACATTATTTATTAAATGCGATAAAATAAAATGAATAATTAAAATAAAATTTCAAAACATGATTCCATTTACGATACATAAACAAAATGCGTACCTCAAGGATTAATTATGTCATATGCCAACTTCCATAGGCGAGGTGTCATTCTTTGTTGTTTTAGTCCAGACTCTTGTTTCCCATTGAAAAGATCTTTTTCAGTAGTACGATACTTATGGTTCTTAGAGAGGAAGTGTCTATACTCATCAACCACCTTCTTTCCTAAACTTTTTGACCGACGAGATTTCATCTTAGGACCACAAACTGGACATGCAAATTTAGCCTTTGTTTCAAGACCCGCAACACATGGATTAATGTGAATTATTAATATACGAAATGATTATTTAAACAATATGCATGATATATTCAATTGATTATATACTATTCAAGCATGTAATATGGAATGCTACATACCACAAAACTGTGTTAGTCCCGGGGCATCATGAATTGTCCATAAAAGTGTTCCACGACATTGTAATCTCTTCTACCCAATTGGTTTACAGATGTCATACATAGTGATGCCCTCCCATAACTTTAGTAGCTCGTGAATAAGAGGCTCGATGTACACATGCATATATTTAACTTCATACTTACCTAATTGTTTGAAATTACACAAAATTACTACCATGGTATGTATATATACGTAAATAAATAAATAAAATATGTTATGCAAAAAAATAGAAAAATGAAAAATTTACATTCGAAAAGTTAATGTAAACAAATACATGGAATAATCATTGTCAACATTATGTGCTCCCTCTTTATTGAAATCCAAGGATGAATTTTATTGCTGATAACAAAAATAGGCCACACTGAGTAAACAAATCGAAGCTCTCCAAATGGATTAGCACCATCAATTGCCAATGAAAGCCTAACATTATGAGGTTCATCTATAAATTCTGACCATTTTGTAGTGATTTCCTTAAATGCATAACCATCTGCAGGCATTCGAAGAATGCCATCTTCAATTCTCTTTCGTGCATGGTAATCCATAAAATGTGCTATGCTTTGGCACCTGAACAGTCATTGCAAACGTGGAATTATGGGAATATGCTGGAGAACCTTTCGAGGGATCATTTTTATTACTTGATCAGTTCGATATCTATTGATACCACATACCGGGAATTTTGTTTTCGACGCATGTTGTCCATAATATATAATATGATCATCAAGACATGTATATATACTTTGATACTCCATTCCAATGTCTTTCATAATGGCATATAAATCTTGATATGTGCAAGGTAAAATATTTGACGAGGGTAACATAAATTCACCTAACAATCTAAAACATAAAAAATAAATAGTTTATGTAAAGAATAGTAATTGTAAATATTGCATTTTTATTTTACACATTAATTAACACTAAAAAAAATGGAGAAAAGTCAACCTTTATGTAGATGTGATGAAACATATTACATACCTTCGTATCTATGTCATGCAAATGTTCGACAAATGATTTGTAACCTTTAAGTTCACCAGAAACAATGTAGTGGATTGAATATTTGCTCTTGACCCTTTATAAAGTCGTTTATTTTCCTTTTCAATCAGAGGTTCATCATAAATACCATCACTATTGTCCCCATGATCCTCATCTGGATGACCGAATAAGTCTTGGATCATTTGATTTGTCTCATCATCTTGAACTATGTTATTATTGTCATCTACTTGCATGGGATCATTAACTTGATATTCATTATCTGCTCCAAGTTCTTCATCTTGTACAACATCATTTCTACTACTACTTGGTGCTTTGTGCATAGAGTTAGGGGGGGAATCTAACTTTATAATTACAAACAATCATGAAAAATTAGTGCATGTATAAAACAATATAAAAGTTTGAGAATACAATAAATATTAAAACACATAATGAATATATATATAGCTAATTACCATGGGGCGATATTCATTTGTTACCCCATCCATGTGCCCATATTTTCTACAATTTGTTTTAGCTTATGCTATTAAAACTTTTTCGGGACATCTAGTACAACAATTTTTGCAAGGGAAATAACATTTACCGTCACCCTTTTCACCCTCTTTAATTTTTTTCCCACCTCTAATGTTTTCTAACATTCTTCCCCAGAGACATATACTGAAAAAATACATGGTTTTTGTTCGCCAAGAAGACTGACTTATACCCTTTTTGAACTATTGTTATTATAGAAAACTTGTTGAAACATCCATAAAATGCAACATATTTATAGATTTTATAACGTCGCAATTCTGATGATAGTTGACCAAGTCAAAGTTGACTTGGTCAAATACTAGGTGACCGTTGGGGTGGGGAAAACCTAGTGTCCACAACGTCGCAAGTACAACGCATATTTTACCAACGTCGCAAGAGAGATGAAAATTTATAGTCATCGCAAGAGCGACGTCCTCTGAACTTCGTTGCAAGAGCGACATTTTGAGTAGTATGTCGCAATAGCGACTTTATCGGGCAATATGGAGAAAAAAAATTAAAATTTCCTCTATTTTTTTATAGTATGGCCAATTTTGTCCATAACGTTGCAAATAGAACATCACAATTTTTCCAATATGTACTACTGCAAGTAAGGTCGATGGTTCAGTAACTCGGTGGGAAATCAAATGACTTCGCTTAACTAATGTTCATGGACAAGTGGCACCTTATGACAGGGCCACGTACCTTGAGCACCAGATCGTGTCAGATAGGGCCTTTGGGTGTATAAGATTTTGGAAAATTGACCAAGGTCTTGGGACCAGTTAGGCCAAGATTCTCGAAGAAAAGGTAGTAGGTGCCATGCCAGAAGCCATGTTTTCATTAGATAGTGACGTGGATCCATCTGGGTTCCATGTGGCATTATTATGGAAGAAGACTTAATAAAACTTGAAGAGGCCATATCTTTTGATCCATAACTCAGATTGAGATAGATTTATAGTCGTTAGAAATATCTCGACGAGTAGAAGGATATGGTATCCCTTTGAAGAGTATTTGATGTGGTCGAGAAAAAATGAAAATTTAATACCCTGTCCCTTAAAATGTAATTAGGGAGTTGGGTGTGTTTCACTTTCTCTATATTTTTACATCCCTTCGCTCATCATTGTCTTATGAGTTGAATATAAGAGGTCGAGACTATACTTTTTGAATCATGTCCCCTCTTATATATGAGTAGGTGGCATGAGCGGATGTAGCATGTTCCTTTCATATGGTTCATTCCACATGCTTGGACAAAGGTGACCTTGAACTGGTTGATCTCTTAAGAAAAAAAGGATTTCATGTTGTGGAAGCCTTGTTACCCTTTTTTACCACTTGATGCAATGATCATCATAATTGGAGGTTGAATCATTTTTAACTTGGTTATCATGAGAAATGATTGAATATTCATCGAGGTAATTGACCTTATCCATTAATGGTTAATTATCAATCTTACCTTGAGTTCCTTTAACAAATCAAGTCAAAGATAGACACACATATGTGGGCAAGGAGTCACTATGTCTCATGATAGTTGAAATTTCCAATGCTAACAAATATATACTCCAAAAAATCCTATAACTATAAGGGAAGGCCCTAGAGGTCAACCTAAACCCAACAATCAATTGTGTGGCTTCACCTAAAGTGAAAATTTCATACCATTCAGATCACATGCAACCAACATATTGAGGAAAATTGAACTACTCCTAACCACAACCTTAGTGATATTATTATCTCTCTTAATTGTGCACTAAGAAAATAGACTTTGATTAGGCTATGAGTTTTTTTACAATTTGAGAGATAAGGTTTGAAGGCTTCGTTAACCTAGGAATTTATTACATAATTTAGTGGAATTTAACCCATAAAATAACCTAATAGACTATACGCCATATGAGACAATTATAGACAACAAAATATTCATCAACTCGAATAACCACATGAGTTTCATTTAAAGAATTACTATATCATGAGATAATCGTTGGGAACAAACTTAGAGTGGTAACATTGTTGTTACTTCCTAGTTATACTCTAACAACATACAAAGCATAAACAAGCCCAAGTGAATGGGCAGCAATATACCCCTAATGCCTTATAATGGCCATGAAAAGCCACCCAAGCTAGAACATGACAATTATACTACCAAAGAAATTTTTTAATGTAAATATAGGTCCAATAAGGATGGCCAATACACCTCACGTAAGCATGCTCTCTTATGGGCAAATGATAAGATTGAGCCTATGATGCACAATATTTTCCCTTACCTATAAATTCATAGATACTCTCAACACCTAACTTATATTTACAATGGAAGGAACACTCAACTTTATCACACAAACAACATCATAATGCAAAGGAAAAGGACTATACTTATGTAGGACTTTTAATTTTAATCGATGATGGATGGATTCTTTAATAGGAATTGATATATCTTCCAAAAATTCCTAGAACCATGGGGGAAGGCTTAGGAGTTCAACGTAGACCACACAAAACAGTCGTGTGGCTTCATCCACATGGAATATTTGATACCTTTCATATGACATGTAACAACAATATTTCTACAAATACAAAGGCTACTAACCACAAATAATTGACATGATTATCTTCCTTAATTTTGTTTTGAAAAAGATAGACTTTGATTATTCTATGAGTTGTTGTACAATTCGAATGATGGGGTCTTGAGGCTTCCTTTAACCTAGGCATTTATTACATAGTTTGGTGGAATCCTACCCACAAAATACCCTAAGAGAATGCATCATGTGAGGCTATCACAGAAAACAAACTATTTATCCACTACAATTTCGACATGAGTTTCATTTAAGGAATTACTATATCTTAAGATAAACCTTCAAAACAAACTTCCCAGAATTGCATGGTGATAGTGTCATCGCTTCCTCTTCCTCTTCATACAATAGTTCTTTACAAAGCATAAACAAACTCAATTGAATGGGTAGTCATATACCTTTAATGCTTTCTAATGGCCATGTGTTGAGGAGGCCTCTTAGGTATTAATAATCATCACATATATGTATTATTAGAAATTAAACATAGAATGGATAAAGTCAAGTAAATATATATGAATGTATGTAGTAAAGGATAAAAATCACCACCCATGTGTTGAGAGGCCTTTTAGGTCTTAATAATCATCACATATATGTATTATTAGAAATTAAACATAAAATGGATAAAGTCAAGTAAATATATATGAATGTATGTAGTAAAGGATAAAAATCACCTAACAAAGGATTAGTTGGAGTGGGTGATCCAACCATTTACCTATTGTATAAATAATCTTAAAAGAAAAATAAGAAAGTTGTTGAATATCCTTCTCCACATTTATCTCCTTCTTTCTTGGGGTTATGTGTGTCTTGATGTGCTTAATGTGTCCCTATGTCGAGACTACAAGACTACAACATTTTGGAGACTACAACATTTTGGTTCCGTTGCCATGTGACTTGACCCGGGAGTTCGATATTGGATGAAGATTTGTTTGAGATGCTCGTGGATGTTTCTCATAGCTTGAAGATTTCATTGAATGTTGGTGGATGGAGTAAAGAAAAGAGCAAGTTGATCATGTCTCAACTAACTCTCTTGGTTTTATATGTTATAAGCATGGGTAAGAGAAGGTGCTGGAAATACGCTTGTGGATGATGATAGCACAATGTTTATGTGATGAGCAAGATCTGGGAGTAGAAGAGGATGAATTGTTTCTGGGGGCTTGTTATACTAGTAATTTGTCATGCAAATCATTTGCACTTTGTAGAAATGGGAACCAGCAAATCATTTGCACTTTGTAGAAATGGGAACCAAGAATTTCTGTAGCGCCTATTTAATTTTCCCAACAATTTGAATTCATGCTTTCGATATTTTTATCAGTCTATTCTTCGATATAGTCTGCAGCAACCTGTAAGTCATACTTTACAAAGAATTTTGTGAAGAAAACGGAAGCCATGAATGTTATGACATGTATTCTCTGATGGAATGAATGAAGAGAGTTATGAAATGTATTCTCTGATGGAATGAATGAAGAGGATGACAAGGATATTAACATTAATGTTATAAGTGAGTTGGGTAACTAATCTCCAATCTGCAATGGGGGTGAAGAATCGAATCTGATGACAAGCAATCCACAAAGAGTCGAACAACCTTCCTTTTGCAACTTCCGCGCCATGACACGCCGCCGTTGACAGTTATATTAATATTGGTAGAGTAGCACATTGTATGGGTTTTGGAACCGACATATGGGTAATGATAATTGCATTAGAATATATGCTCTTAAATTGAAAGGCCATGTACAGTGCGCAGAGCCAATGCATGGAACTGTAGTGCTATTGCTAGAGATAAAGATCGGGCAGGCAGCTAGCTCAATTGGGTGTCATTGCAACTTTAACATTACATTTGTTCAGCTCTCATATGTTTTCTGGTGTTTCATTTAGGTTATTTAATAGTTGCAGATGGCTAGATCTCTGCACGTAGGTTGCAGTTATCAAATATGGAGACATGTAGGGACTAAAAATGGCAGTTGGCTAGTTCATCAGATCATTGTCGATCAGGATGGAGTTAAAATACAAAGAATGCCGAGTTCTCTTTGGTAACGTGAATGCATTGTTCCTCTTCATAATCTATTGAGTAGTTCTTCCATACGTATCTTCTCTCATGAATTTATTTGCTATCTACGCAATCTGTATGACCTGACAACCTCCTCATGAGAACCATAAATGGCACAGGGGCTTCCATCGAGTTGGTTTGTACGTTTTCTTGTTCATTTTTATGCTCCAAGATATTTACTCTCTTCATGTTGGGCCTCGCAACAATAACTCCCGTATATTTTTTTGTACTGCATGGACATAACAGAAAACTCAGACATGGGTTAGTTGTCACCATATTTTCCATTTTTCATGTATGCCTCTCCCTTGGCTGTGATAAGATTGGTGTTCAAGACAAAAAAATGTGGAGTACATACCATCCTTTCCTTCGCTTTTCATTTCAGGACATCGTGGTTCATCGGGCCTCCTTGGTCACTATAATTTCATTGTTGGCGAAACTTGGTGCAATAGATAGTGGTCGACCGTGTGCAAGGTGTACTGACACATGTTTGAAGTTGTCATCGATTTTTTTCGACCATGATATAGATGAGGTGGGGTGTGCTTGGCACCAAAAAAATGCCTAGTAGGAACACGCGTGCATTCCTACTTAGCATAAATGACCAAATCAGTAAAGTTGTAGGAGCACATGCACACTCTTATGCAATGGATACAAAATTTAATATATACCAAACCCCTTTATGAATAAATATGTATAATGGTATGGGGACATCTTAGGCCTAAGGGGTTAGGATTGAAAGTGTTTTGAGGGACAGAGAAATTGTTAGAGCACCAATATGTGGGGTGATGTAGGTGCAAGGGTTGTACAAAAGGTATATGCATAGTGCACTCAGGAATCGAGTGAAGATAGGGTGAAGGATTGAGTATAAGTTATGTCCATTCTTAGATGGATTTAAGGGGATCTATATCATGGTCTACATCAGGCTCTAGGTCAATGTCTAAATCTAGATCTAGCTATATGTGGTGGTCTAGGTCATGGTCTATGTCAAGCTCTGTGTCTGGTGACAAGATATTTGGAGGAATGGAACCTACTGAAATGGGAATTATGACCATTTGGAGGCTTAGAGATTATGAGATTGCACTGCACCCAAATTGAAAGGACTTTTTAGAGGCAGAGAGATATTGAGATTGCAATGAACCATTTGGAGGCCCAGACATCATGAGATTGCAGTACACCCGAGTTGAAATGACCATTTGAGGCGGAAACATGTAATATTGCAGTGCACCCTTTGGAGTCTTGGATCATATCATATTATGGTTCGGGTTTATTCTATATTTTCTGAGAAGTGGTGGAGATCAAAAAATGTGTTACAAAGAAAACATCATTTTCATTCATTTGATTTACAATTTTTCTTTTCCAGTTTGTTTTCTTTGCTGATATGAGTTTCCTTGAGGTTGGCAGAGAATATCAGAGTAGGTATGAGCTTTGATTTGACG
>ML776762.1:696797-721716 GCA_009831015.1 Picea engelmannii | reverse complement strand
GGAGACATAGTGGGGAAGGGTAGATGTATGAGAGAGAGAGAGCAAAGAGATAGTGTGAGGGAGAAGGAGAGAGAGAGGGAGGGATGAAGGGGTGAAGAGAGAGTGAGAATTATTGTGAGAGGAAGGGGGGCGATAGAGGGAAAGGGGATTAGAGAGATATTAAGAGAGGGGGGGATATAGTGAGAGTGAGACTAACAATGAGAGAGATAAAGTGGTGGTAGATGTAGGAGAAAAAGGGAGGAGAGATAGTGGGAGGGATAAAAGGAGGAAGGGGGTACAAAGAGAATGTGTGAGTGTGAGAGGGAGGGAAGATCAATAAAGAGAGGGGGGAATAGACAAGGAGTGTTTGAGTGTGTGAGAGGGAGGGAGAGGGAGATGAAGAGAGAATGAAGAGAGAGAGTGTGAGAGGAAGGGGGGGAGAGAAAGTGGGGAGGGGTAGATGTATGAGAGAGAGAGAGAAGAGCGACAATGAGAGGGAGGGGGAGAGAAAGAGGGTGGAGAGAGTGTGAGACTGATTGTGAGAGGAAGGGGGGAGATAGAGGGAAGGGAGGGTAGAGATCGATATAAAGAGAGAAATGGGGGGAGAGTAGAGGAGAGAGAGAAAGATGTGGTAGATGTAGGAGAGAAAGAGAGGAGAGATAGTGGGAGGGAGGGGGAGAGATAAATGGAGTAGGGGGGTAGAGAGAGAATGTGTGAGTGTTAGAGGGGGGGGGAGAGAAAGAAAGAGAGGGGGGCTGGAAAAGGACGGGGTGGAGAGAGAGTTAGATTGATTATGAGCATGGATGATTTTAGGGGCTAAATTTCACAAATGGGCTAATTTTCCATGGTTTTTCCCAAAAAAATATTCGTTAATTTCCATTTTTTCTAAAAACATTTCACCCAAATTCCATAGAATAAATTATTTTACCTTTAAAATCACCAATATTTGATAGAAGCTATATTAAATCCTTAGAAATTTGAATATTTTTACAAAACTATCGCAACATTTTACATTTTGCATATTCAGGACTAGTGAGATTAGCCCATGTTTCTACATTTTAATATAAATTTCCATGCTTAAAATTATCCATGATTGTGAGGAGAGAGAGAATGAGAAGGGGTGGAGAGAGAGTTTCACTGATTGTGAGAGGAAGAGAGAAGATACAAGCAAGGGGAGTAGAGAGATATAAATATCTTAATGGAAGATAGAAAGTATATGTGTGAGAATGTGAGAGGAAAAGAGAAGTAAACAAAGAAGGGAAGTAGTATAATATATATATATCCTAGTAATAAAAAGTTATATATATATATATATATATATATATATATAATGATGGAATAAAGTTAATAAAAAATTGGAATAAAGTCTTATGAATTGTTTTGTAACATTAAACAATTATAAGTTTTTTTTTTAACTTAATTGTGTGTTTTCTATGTTTCATGCTGAATTTCTAATTGATGATATTTTGGATTTACATAGGATATAATATATATGAGAGATAATGGATGTTACAATGTTGTAAAATACACCTTGTTTTAAACCAATATTTGAAATACACAAACTTCAAAGTATTTTACTAATAAACTTGCTCAAATCATTCCATGTTAGTATATAAATTTAATTTAGTAACATGAAGGGAATTATAATTTTTTGTTTTTTTTTTACATTAATTGTGTGTTTTCTATGTTTCATGCTGAATTTCTAATAGATGATATTTTGGATTTACATAGGATATAATATATATGAGAGATAATGGATGTTACAATGTTGTAAAATACACCTTGTTTTAAACCAATATTTGAAATACACAAACTTCAAAGTATTTTACTAATAAACTTGCTCAAATCATTCCATGTTAGTATATAAATTTAATTTAGTAACATGAAGGGAATTATAATTTTTTGTTTTTTTTTTACATTAATTGTGTGTTTTCTATGTTTCATGCTGAATTTCTAATAGATGATATTTTGGATTTACATAGGATATAATATATATGAGAGATAATGGATGTTACAATGTTGTAAAATACACCTTGTTTTAAACCAATATTTGAAATACACAAACTTCAAAGTATTTTACTAATAAACTTGCTCAAATCATTCCATGTTAGTATATAAATTTAATTCAGTAACATGAAGGGAATTATAATTTTTTGTTGTAAAATCCATTTTACTTGTTCGTGGTGGATTGCATTGTATGTGTGAATTAATACATATAAACAATGATTTATTTAGCATTTTTTAAGTAAGGAAAAGGAAATGTCGAGGTAATTACACATGGTTATGTGGGAAAAGTGTTTTAGCATTTTAGGTAAGGAAAATGAAATGTTGAGATAATTACAAATGCTTATGTGGGAAAAGTGTTTTAGCATTTTTTTTAATAAGGAAAAAGAAATGTGAGGTAATTACAGATGTGGGTTTTAAAAACAATAGAGAACCATTATCATGACTATAAATATATTATTTGTGGGTTGTCATTGCTACTTAATTAAAAGATACAAAAACAAGAAGTCCATAATGAGTGAAAGCGCGCATTACAAAATAGGAATACTTGTGTGAAATGACCAAATTAAAGTAGAAAATGTATGGGTCATTTGAACAGGTAGTTTGATCTGTTCTGATTTCGAAATAGGTAGATCGTTTGATCAGAGAGGTTGCTTGCATATCATTTGTTTGTGAGAATATGTTTGTTCGAGCAAGCAAATTCTAACATGTAAGTACGACCAAGCTGTGATCGATCCCAGAATTTTTATTTATTTGTCTCACCAGCATTGACTTTGAGTTGTGTGTTCTTGAGCAGATGACAATAGAATCTGCATTGCTTCAATAATCCACAAGAATACTAGTGGGGCCATGGTCCACTCTGGATTACGATAATCAATTCAATTTATCCCATGAAACATATTAAAAATTTGTGTCATCAACCCATTTCCAGCGACTAAAGTGATTAAAGTAAATTTGTTTGGCTCATTTGATCTGGAGGGACACTGCATTTGAGAATAAGAGGATCTGTTATTTATACAAAGCAAAAAATACCTTCTTCCAGGTACTAAATATGCTAACTTTGGTTCTGAAAAACTTGAAGGAGTATGTCCAGGGATTAAATATGCTAACTTTGGTTCAAAACAATGGTAGGAAATTCTTAAATTCAGATCTCTTGGAAAACTATTGCATATACGTTTGACGAAGACAAAGAACATGCTTGTTTGTTTTTAAATCTTTAAATAAGGATACATATTTCCTGCAGCCTTGTCCTCCTCCTTTCATCATCAGTATTTTTTCTTCTGTTTTTTTTTTTTTAAACAAATTGATTCCAAAAATTGTGAAATGGGCATTTCGTAATCATAATATGCATATGCAAGAATCTGTCAATGTGACTTGCTATTAGTTGAAAGAGTTACACGAATCTAGTCACATGAAAGTACGAAATACGGAATGCATTTTGGGTGCTTCTCAGCCATGCAAATATTGTATTGAACAAGCCGAATGTGATCTTAGATCTCCCACAACAACAATATACACATAACATATCATTTCACGAAAGGAACTCAACAGTAATTAACATAACAATAATTATAGCCGCATTACTGATAGTGGAAGGAATTACCTTGGTGACGCTCCCTAGGCTGGTTTACTGGATACTGCTTTCCGGCCCACCTGTGTAAGGATTCAGGGATGGAAGGGAAAGTTCGATCAGGTGGTATCACCTGAAAGTCTTGCGGTGCTGCAATATCAATGAACCGACCCGAGTCTTCGGTACTGGGTAGTGTGACATCCCTCGCAAATAATCTTCCGCTACTGGAATGTTGATCTGCTGATGATAATAGATTCCTTCTGCTGCTGCTGGTTCTGCGGGATAATATTTCATGACTCGAGTTGTGTCGGACGACAGCTCTATAAATGTAGGGTATCAGCCCTTCCATTGATATCAGTTTGACAGATCTCTATCACTGATTGTTACCGATGATAACTAAACAGTGAAACAATGAACAACAGAGGGTACGGGGAATGATGAACTATATTTCTCTGCAAGAGTAATATTGATTTCAATAAACTTGGGATGAGGAGGGGTGTGATAAGATTAGGTATAAAAAAGATGCAGATCAATGATAGAGGACAAGTGGAAGCGAGTCTATCTGCGTGCTACCCACTGCTTTTTAAATCCGGCCTTCTGTCTTATCGGCGCCACAATCTAGTCAAAATACAACAATCTCACAATACTCGGAATCTTCCGTGTTTCTGTCCCATGTTTCGTGCGAGATACTCAATGCTCAGAAATGAATAAAGTATCACCTAATTAAATCCTGATCAGAAATTAAAAAACAACAGCTAAGACCTGCACCCTGGATAGCATGACCACAAGAGAGTCTCCTTCCACGTGATTTGAAAATCCTGCCGTTGAAGTCTCCTTCAGCTAATGGGGATTCGGAATAACTTCGTCAATGAATGAGCATCTTGTTTCCAATAAATAAAATAAATGTTGTCGCATTATAGGTAGGGAATAATTAGTGTGATGGTGGTTTCTCATAAACAACTCCAACGGTTCATTGATAATATAGTCCGCTGGAGGAGGATAGAATTATCTAGCTTCGCTGTCGTTTTTGTCTTTGAGTGGTAAATATTATAGCTAAAGGATTATAAAAGAGATTATATATATAATATAAATTATTAAAAAGTTAAGTGTTTTTAGTTTTTTATAAAAGTAATTATGTTAAAAGGAGTATACCTATTGATAATGGGCATAATTAATGATCTTTTAATTTTAAATTTTAATATTGACATATTTTTAGTTGTCTTCCAAAATTAATATATAATTGCCACTTTTAAATGATTAAAGAGGATTAATATCTATACACACCACGTTTATATCATTAAGAAGCACTATGCACACTTTTCATGTTGGAGAATGCATTCGTTTCCAATGTCTGAACCGTCGTCTGGTCTTCGTTCTTCTTCACTGCCTATAATTGTATCTTAAGATTAAGCCTGGCCAGGTCGGAATTCTAACAAAGTTTCACTCCTCCCACCTCTGAATGTAAGTCAGCTATGCATCTCCTTGAAACCATAATCATTGCAGGCGTTACGTCTATTTTTCTGGGAGCAACTATTTCAGAACATGAGATTGATTTTCCTTTTTTCGATGTCAGTAAAGATACTAGTAAATTTCGTATGCTTGATACCACAATAACACCACAAGCCTGTGCCTTGGAGCTCACGCCTGACACAACTAACCAGCAGTTCCCCATCTCAGATAGATCTGGAAGTGCGTTATATCATACAAAGTTCAGACTATACGTAAGAAATAATACTGTTGTTGGAATATATAATTCCTACTTATCTATTATACTTGCTAATGTATTGAGAGGTAGAGTTCATCTCTACGTGAGTTGTGTGATCCTATTATTAAGAGGTTGTTAGAGAGTTGGATTGGTGAGATCCTAGTTTGGTGTGTGGTTGAGATATTCTCTCAACCTCTCCAGTTATCTTTAGAATAAGTTAGATCTGATAACAACCTGTACACTCTATATAATAGAGTCCATTGTATTGATATCATGCAATAGAATATCTGTTTATATCACTCTACTCTCCCATTTAACATGGTATTAGAGCATCAGGGTTGGGCGTGACTCCCTCACGGGAGTGCCCAGGATCATGCAGAGAGTAGAGTAGCGTTGATTGTGAGTGAGTCATGTCGAGCCTGTGGGTGACCACCTGATTTGTCATGCTATGCATTTGTGTGAAATCTGGGAAAGTGCATTATGGAAGCGAGCGTGATCTGTTTGCCCGTGTGAAGGGAAACCATTCCTCTTTGGTATTTGCAGACCTGTGCGTAGCTGTTTGGATAGAAAAATACATGAGTTAGAAATTTGTTGTGCTATGTTACTGAGTAATCTAGTTCTATGTGGATAGTTGAGACTTGTTGAATTTGTTTCTTTATCATTGAAGAAATAGTTTTCCAAGCATGATTTTGTAACAGTTTCATATCTGCCTCGTGGGATTTCAAACTTTGCAAAGTGCGAGTTTGATATTGATCAGGGAGGAGTTAACGATAATGATAACAGTGGGCTCCCGATGTGCGCGAGATTTTGATTTGGGGTACATAATTTCAACGTCTAGGGAGAATTTGCACATTTTATGGTAAGAAGAAAACTTGCACTAAGAAGGGTTCAGGTGAAGCAGTGCAGCTTCATGATTTAAAGCAGGCGGTTTTGTCACTTGCTGTTTCATTGCAGGTGGTCGGAGTGAATGGCTTCTGCAAGGCTGAGCGTAGTGTTAACGTTTTTTAACAGCCTTGACAGTGCTGTGAAGCTGGATTTTTTTCTGAATGCTTCGATTTTCTTTTTTGATTTTGGCTTGTAATGCCATGAGATCCAGTCTGTTCGGCTTCATGGGACGCAGAAATATATCTTTGATCAGTTTGCATGAAAAGATTGTTGCAGGTAGAACTGCAGAGAAGAACTTCCTAGGTGAAATTGTGGCCCAGGATGTTGCTCTTAAAGAGTGCAACGATGCAAGGGGAAGCGTAGAAGAAAATAATACGAAGGTGCGTGAAAACAAGGGGAAGCTGACAGGTTATGAAGGAAGAGGAAGCCTGAGGAGAGGGTGAGATTGAAGGGCGTGTGTTCATTGCCCAAAGAAGATTGTTGCTTGCTTGTTGCTGAAGATAGCGTTGTAGTTGAGGAAGGTCATCGTTGAAGAAATGTTGTGGATTATTCTCCTTAGAGCAAATGGCAAGTTTACAAGAGATCTTGGAGAGGACTAATGTTCAAACAGGGATTAAAATGATTTTGAAGTTGTGTCTTGCCAATGGCAGCATCGCCATTTTGCATAATAGTGAATGTTGTTGGTGACAATTCAAATGAAATTTTGCTACCTTTGAAGGACGTGCTAGAACCACACGGTGGAAGATGAGCCATTGCCAAAGTTACCTGGAGGTATTAAAGCTAAGTGAGGTGTACGTGCCCATTCCGTCGAACTCATAGAGGGTTGATTGTGAGAAGTGTGATTGAGTTATGATTTTACAAGTATTGTTACTGATATTTTTGGTTTGAAGGTGTGCATAGTTATGTTATTTGTGAGACATGTAATTGAAAGCAAGACTAGGATATTTTGATGTCGTGGTCCTAGAAAATTCCATGTACCTAAGCCATTGTATACCCCCTAATTTGAAAATTTCATGGTAATCTAGAAACCACTATGTAAAGCATGGTTACAAGTAATCCGAGAAAACCTGATGTATGGTTGAGGGTAATACGAGAAAACCCAGAGTATGGTTATAGGTAATCCAAGAAAACCTAATGCATGGTTGAGGGTAATCCGAGAAAACCCAGAGTATGGTTACAGGTAATGCGAAAAAAAACCTGATGCATGGTTGAGGGTAATCCGAGAAAACCTAGTGCATGGTTGAGGGTAATCCGAGAAAACCCAGAGCACAGTTATGGGTAAGCCGAAATAAAACCCAGGTTGATGATGATGTGATGAAGGGGGAGCTATGAGGAAGAATGGTTGAATGAACCATGTAGCTAAAAAGAATTCCTATAGAAATGGCGGTTACAGCGGCTGATGACCCATGTATTTCGGTAGATGGATTTCTTTTTATATGGACGTCAATAATCAGATGCAGGTACAAGAGGAAGCACAGGAAGATATGACCACATAGATATTTAGATAAGTAGTCATTAAGGGAGAGTGTTGGAATATATAATTCCTACTTATCTATTATACTTGCTAATGTATTGAGAGGTAGAGTTCATCTCTACATGAGTTGTGTGATCCTATTATTAAGAGGTTGTTAGAGAGTTGGATTGGTGAGATCCTAGTTTGGTGTGTGGTTGAGATATTCTCTCAACCTCTCCAGTTATCTTTAGAATAAGTTAGATCTGATAACAACATGTACACTCTATATAATAGAGTCCATTGTATTGATATCATGCAATAGAATATCTGTTTATATCACTCTACTCTCCCATTTAACAACTGCATCCTTCAATACCTGGTCGAGGCTGGAGTTTTTATTGTATCAATTAGGTTTTTTTTTAATTTAAATTGGAGATTTTTACTGGGCGAGGAATTTTATTAAGCTGAGGGTTTTTATTAGGGGATAATTTTATCAGCCAAGGCTTTCTCCAACCGCTAGTATTCATTAATATCGTTTTTATTTTCTTATTATTTTTTTTAAATATCTATTCTACATTTAATTTTTTTTGACAAAAGTATATACTTTTAAGGAGAAAAGATTTTTACCTCTATAAATTTGATCCTTCTAAAAACATTGTAAAACCAAAGTTAAAATAAATTTATATTAATATTTAATTTGAATTAATATTATTTAAATTGGGGTAAAAAGTAATATAACTTATCAACATTTTCTTATCTTGTGTCTTCCCCAACTATATTGTACAATGTGGGTATGATGATTACACTTTAGCATTTGTCGCTCAACGAGTGCATTATCTTATCTGGAGAGCATTCATCTTTGGGATTGTTTCATAAACATCCCCAAATATGTTTCCATGATATCACGTGTAAGTGGCCTATTAATGTCGATGTCTAAGTCCTACACTCTTCGTGGAAGTGGATTGTTTTGGGTACTCATTCTCATGGAAATTGTTTTGGGTACTCATTATCATGGAAATATATTGTTTTGTGTATTCATTATGCAAAAAGTAATGTGTGGTCTATTAATGTCGATGTCTAATTCCTACACTTTCTATGAAAATAGATTGTTTTGTGTATTCATTATTATGGAAAGCAAAAAGTATCTAGTCTTGAAGATATTTTATATTGATTTTTTTAATATTGAAGTTTTTGTTATCTTAGGTGTGATAGAGGAATTAGGTGATTAATTTACTATTTCTAAATGAGTGTAATCCATTCATGTAGCATAAACAAAGAATTAAAAATAATATTTGAGGAATTTAAAACCATAAAAAATAAATGAAAAAAAATAAAAATATTAAACTTATAGAATATGTAACCCTGGAATGATATTAAAAAAGGTGAACAATGTTCACGTGACTTTTTTTTTATTTGAGAACCTCCAAATGATAATTCTTCACAAAAGATTACATAGGTTTCTACTTTTATAAATAGCTTATATTTACCCCAAACCCTAATCACTAGTTACACCTACATTAATTCCTATACCATATTTATTAATAGCGAGATTTATTCAATAAGGATGACCCTTTACATTAATTAACCACATGCCAATTAGATAGTGTTCCTTATTCCAAGAAAATGCCCGCAACATATTAGTTAACTAATTGCTAACAACCTAAGTACCCATGAGTAGACGAGTTAGTGTAAGACCATAACATTCCCTCTCCTCTTCAAAAGAGGTGTTGTCCTCAAGGCTAGAGATGTGGAAACTATTGTAAAAACACCATTAGTTCTTACTTGGCATCTTTGGGTTATGTCTCCATGCACTATATAATGTATTCCTAGATAATGTGGTGGCATTGGAACATATGAAATTCTCTTTGATCTACTACCACCTTCCGTTGTAACGAAATGGAGCCCTCTTCATCAAGATCAAGGAGGATAGTCTAAAATTGATAGTTTAGCAAGTCCACTTTTTTCAAATAGGAGAGTTGAAATACTAGGTGGATTTCAGAGTTACACTGGATTTCGGATGTACGCACCCCACGTTCTCTCCGGCTGCGGAAATTTTTCGGATGTACCCACCCGAAATTTCGTGAAAAATTTTGTTCGCGCCTCACTCCCGAACGTCTTCAGTGTTTGCGCCTCACTCCCGCGGCTGGCTTCTCTTCCATATGGGCGACTTCTCTTCAGCTCGTTTTCACACGGGGTCCCTTTCTCTATGCGGATTTCTTCCGTTTGGATGGTGACTCGCACCTCATGTATAGTTCAACTCTCAATAGAAGTAGTGATTTCTTGAGCAASGATTTYKTGAGTAGCGATCTCTTCAAKTAGGSATTTTCTTCGTTGTTCTCCTTCGCAACAACATCACGTGGCTCCTTACACGCAGGCAACAGACTCCAATGTAATCAACAGTGGACAGTCCAACAAACTCAATATGTTTGCTCAACACACTAATACACAGCTGTTTCTCCTTTCACTGATCTCCTCTCCCAGCGCTCTGATACCATGAAAAAATGTGCAGAGCATAAAGAGTCAAAATATACACGCAAAAATGAAAGGGCTTCATACAGCCGTCTTACTATTCACACAAATGTATAGGTTTACAATGGTTTACAGTCATGCGTAAAAGCATGCAGTCTAAAATAGAATAAAACTCTAACGCTGGTAAAAGGCAGAAAAGCCTTGCATGTAGTGAGTAATTACTATTTCTAACAGATGGATGGAGAAATCGATGGATGGATGGAGCAATCACAGGGCAACTCTCCTTTGGCGGTTGAAAGACAAATCCTACTCGGAGCGCAACGCGGAGGGAACTGTTTTTCCAGTGCTAGAATTAGCTTGACCGACCAGTGCAAAAAGAAATACTTACGAGATTGCAGAGTGAGATGATAGGTAGAGTAGCATTCTTATTACTGTATTATTGGACATGAAAATTACTGTATTATTGTGCATACCTTTCTTTAGCTTGATTGCACTTACATGCTTATTCATTTGTGAAGGGCTTCCTTTGTGCAGGGCAGTGAAGAGATCGGTTGTGCACGGCTTCCTTTGTGGATGGCGGTGAAGAGACGATCGTTACTCGCTTATTCCTTTGTTTTGTGCATTGTGCAGGGTCGCTTATTCCTTTTTGCAGGGTGGTGAGGAAAGGGTGAGGCATTGAACAGGTGGCCAAGCAGTGAGCACGTAGCCCCGGATAAGGTCAAGGCCAAGTGCCCTTACAAGGGATAAAGCCAAGTGCCATGGTACGATAGAACTAGCATATTTTTATTTTAATTAATTTTTAGGAACTAACATATTTTTTTTTAATTAATTTTTAATTGTTAGCTTACACCAAGAAAATAATGTCAAATCACAACGCTCTTAACCAATCATAAATTTAATAAATGAAATTATAAAATTACTAAAATAATTTTGTTCATATTAAAAATTGAAAAAATGGAAAAAGAAATAAAACAAAGTAGTCTGGAACATTGTTTATCCACTGCAGCTTGCTCCAAAATACACGTATTAATACAACAAAACTGACCATGTAATACTCGGTTTGACCGCAGGCCGTTACTATAGTCCCTGGCGCGAGGCAGGGACTAATAATAAGAGGTTCTGTTATTTATACAAAGCAATAAATACCTTCCAGTTACTAAATATGCTAACTTTGGTTCTCAAAAATTTGCAGGAGTATGTCCAGGGATTAGATATGCTAACTTTGGTTCAAAACAATGGTAGGAAATTTTTAAATTCAGATCTCTTGGAAAACTATTGCATATACGTTTGACGAAGACAAAGAACACGTTTGTTTGTTTTTAAATCTTTAAGTAAGGATACATATTTCCTTCAGCCTTGTCCTCCTCCTTTCATCATCAGTATTTTTTCTTCTGTTTTTTTTTTTAAAACAAAATTGATTCCAAAAATTGTGAAATGGGCATTTCGTAATCATAATATGCATATGCAAGAATCTGTCAATGTGGCTTGCTATTAGTTGAAAGAGTTACACGAATCTAGTCACATTAAAGTACGAAATAGGAAATGCATTTTGCGTGCTTCTCAGCCATGCAAATATTGTATTGAACAAGGCGAATGCGATCTTAGATCTCCCACAACAACAATATACACATAACATATCGTTTCACGAAAGGAACTCAACAGTAACTAACATAACAATAGTAGCATTACTGATAATGGAAGGAATTGGCTTGGTGAAGCTCCCTAGGCTGGTTTACTGGATACTGTGTTCCGGCCCGCCTGTGTAAGGATTTAGGGATGGAAGGGAAAGTTCGATCAGGTGGTATCACCTGAAAGTCTTGCGGTGCTGCAATATCAATGAACCGACCCGAGTCTTCCGTACTGGGTAGTGCGACATCCCTCGCAAATAATCTTCCGCTACTGGAATGTTGATCAGCTGATGATAATAGATTCCTTCTGCTGCTGCTGCTGGTTCTGCGGGATAATATTTCATGACTCGAGCTGTGTCGGACGACAGCTCTATAAATGTAGGGTATCAGCCCTTCCATTGATATCAGTTTGACAGATCTCTATCACTGATTGTTACCGATGATAACTAAACAGTGAAACAATGAACAACAGAGGGTACGGGGAATGATCAACTAGATTTCTCTGCAAGAGTAATATTGATATCAATAAACTTGGGATGAGGAGGGGTGTGATAAGATTAGGTATAAAAAGGATGCAGATCAATGATAGAGGACAAGTGGAAGCGAGTCTATCTGCGTGCTGCCCACTGCTTTTTAAATCCGGCCGTCTGTCTTATCGGCGCCACAATCTAGTCAAAATACAACAATCGCACAATATTCGGTATCTTCCGGTTTCTGTCACATATTTCGTGCGAGATACTCAATGCTCAGAAATGAATAAAGTATCACCTAATTAAATCCTGATCAGAAATTAAAAAACAACAGCTAAGACCTGCACGCTGGATAGCATGACCACAAGAGAGTCTCCTTCCACGTGATTTGCAAATCCTGCCGTTGAAGTCTCCTTCAGCTAATGGGGATTAGGAATAGCTTCGTCAATGAATGAGCATCTTGTTTCCAATAAATAAAATAATTGTTGTCGCATTATAGGTAAGGAATAATTAGTATGATGGTGGTTTCTCATAAACAACTCCAACGGTACATTGATAATATAGTCCGCTGGAGGAGGATAGAATTATCTAGCTTCGCTGTCGTTTTTGTCTATTTGTCGTAATTGACACGGAGTTTAATGGCAACGTGTTTTTAAATAATAAAATAAAATAGTCCAACTCAAGTGGATGAAAAGTGACGTGTTTGTGAAAAAAGAGAGAGGGAAGTTTGACATTTGATTTTAATGGTGTCATTATCATTCTAGATTCATATGGATAAGACGCAAAATAGAAATTGAAAATTTTAAGGTATCAATAAAATATTTATTTCTTTACGATATTCTAGTTTATTTGAGTGGTAAATATTATAGCTAAAGGATTATAAAAGAGATTATATATATAATATAAATTATTAAAAAGGTATAAGTGTTTTTACTTTCTTATAAAAGTAATTATGTTGAAATTATTTCATATTTATTTTTTATAACTTTTTTATATTTATAAGACATTCATTAACATGTTTATTTTTTTACATTTACCTTACCACATTATAAAATTAATGTGAGGATATATAATTGTCACGTTTAACTGATTAAAAAGGATTAATATCTATGCAAGCCACGTTTATATCATTAAGAAGCACTGTGCACACTTTTCATGTTGGGGATGCATTCGTTTCTGATGTCTGAACCGTTGTCTGATATCTGAAACGTCGTCTGGTCTTCGTTCTTCTTCACTGCCTATAATTGTATCTTGAGTTTAAGCCTGTTCTAACAAAGTTGCACTCCTCCCACTTCTGAATGTAAGTCAGCTATGCGCCTCCTTGAAACCATAATCGTTGCAGTCGTTACGTCTATTTTTCTGGGAGCAACTGTTTCAGAACATGAGATTGATTTTCCTTTTTTCGATGTCAGTAAAGATACTAGTAAATTTCGTATGCTTTATACCACAATAACACCACAAGCCTGTGCCTTGGAGCTCACGCCTGACACAACTAACCAGCAGTTCCCCATCTCAGATAGATCTGGAAGTGCGTTATATCATACAAAGTTCAGACTATACGAAAGAAATAATACTGCATCCTTCAATACGTAGGCGGGCGAGGCGGGCGTTTTTCCTGTATCAATGAGGTTTTTCTTTAATTAAATTGGAGATTTTTACTGGGCGAGGAATTTTACTACACTGAGGGGTTTTTTTATTGGGGGGAGAATTTTATCAGCCAATACCTTTTGGCTTTCTCCAACAGCTAGTACTCATTAATATCATTTTTATTTTTTTATTATTTTTTCAAAATGTTTATTCTACATTTAATTTTTTTGCAAAAAGTATTTTTTTAAAAAATATATTTTTAAGGAAAAAATTTTATCTCTAGAAATTTGATCCTTCTCGAAATTTAATAAAACCAAAATTAAAATAAATCTATACTAATATTTAATTTGAGTTAATATTATCTAAATGATTGTAAAAAATAATATAATTTATCAAACATTTTCTTTTCTTGTGTCTTCCCCAACTATATTGTACAATGTGGGTATGATGATTACACTATAGCATTTGTCGCTCAACTAGTGCATTATCTTATCTGGAGAGCATTCATCTTTGGGATTGTTTCATAAACATCCAACTTATGGACATTTTCGCTCAAATATGTTTCCATGATATCATGTGTAAGTGGCCTATTAATGTCGATGTCTAAGTCCTACACTCTTCATGGGAAATAGATTGTTTTGGGTACTCATTATCATGGAAATTGTTTTGGGTACTCATTATCATGGAAATATATTGTTTTGTGTATTCATTATTCAAAAGTAATGTGGTGGTCTATTAATGTCGGTGTCTAATTCCTACACTCTTCATGGAAATAGATTGTTTTGTGTACTTATTATTATGGAAATAGATTGTTTTGTGTACTTATTATTATGTAAAAAGTACTTGCCGATAGTTTTGATGATAGTTTATATTGATTTTTTTTAACATTGAAGTTTTAGTTATTTTAGGTGTGATAGAGGAATAAGGTGATTAATTTACTATTTCTAAATGAGTGTAATTTATTCATGTAGTATAAACAAAGAATTAAGAGTAATATTTGAGAAAATTAAAATCATAAAAAATAAATGAACAAAAAAAAATATTAAATCTATAGAATATGTAATCTTTGAATGATATTAGAAAAGGTGAACAATGTTCACGTGACTTTTCTATTTGGGAACCTCCAAATGATAATTCTTCGCAAAAGATTACATAGCTTTCTACTTCTATAAATAGCTTATATTTACCTCAAACCCTAACCACTAGTTACACCTATATTAATTCCTATACCATACTTAGCGAGATTTATTCAATAAGGATGACTCTTTAAATTAATTAACCACATGCCAACTAGATAGTGTTCCTTATTCCAAGAAAATGGCCACAACATATTAGTTAATTAATTGCTCACAACCTAAGTACCCATGAGTAGACGAGTTAGTGTAAGACCATAACATTCCCTCTCCTCTTCAAAAGAGGTGTTGTCCTCAAGGCTAGAGATGTGGAAACTATTGTAAAAACACCATTAGTTCTTACTTGGCATCTTTGGGTTATGTCCCCATGCACTATATAATGTATTCCTAGATAATGTGGTGGCATTGGAACATATGGAATTCTCTTTGATCTAGTACCACCTTCAGTTGTAACGAAATGGAGCCCTCTTCATCAAGATCAAGGAGGATAGTCTAAAATTGACAGTTTAGCTTCTCAAATAGGAGAGTTGAAATACTAGGTGGATTTCAGAGTTGACTGCAATAACCAATATCTAGTTGAGTTGTCTAATTCATTTGACGATTTGAAAGGGGCCATAGTACTTAGGTGCTAACTTTTGGTGGCTCTTCTCCTTGAAAGATGTATTCTTATAGGGAGGAGAAAAAAAAACCTTGATCCCCTTCTTCATATTTATGCTCCGAGTGACATGAATCTATTTATTGATTCATTCAATTTTGAACCAAGACTAAATTTTCCTTCAATGTATGGATATTGTCATCTCTTGCATTAAGAGTTATGTCCATTTCCTGAATCATGGATGTGCCTAATTGTGAGCATGAGGCCACATATGGTTTTTTTTTTCAATAATGAAGCACATAGAGTGACATTTTTGTAGAACCATGATACATTATACAATCAATATACATTGGACGAACGACCTAGTCATTTTGATGCAAAACATCTTAAATAATTTTCCAAGAACTTATTGACCACCTATGTTTGAACATTTGTTTAGGGGTGATACGTCATGCTCATTTTCAATTAGGCATCCTATTGTTTAAACAACTCATGCTAGAATTTTTTAGTGACTCTAGGATTGCAATCGATCACAATTAAATTAGGCATGCCATGTAGTTTAAAAATATGAACATCGAATACTTGTGCAAATGTGGATGACTTAAATTGGTGATGTAAGGCATAAAAATCGTCATAGTTCGAAAGGAAATAAAAAACCACCATGATGATGGATTTATTAACCATTTTAGATAGCCCAATGATAAAATCCATGAAAATGTCAGTCCATATTATTGCATAGATAAATGGGGTATGTAGTTACCTAAGCAGATTCATTACTTCACCCTTGTTCTTTCAATGCATATCACATTCAACAACGAAGTTACAAATTTCATTGTTCATGCCATCCAAAAATGATGAATTTTTAACCTCTTCATATGTTATATAAAAGCCAATGTGACCCATTGTGGGAGATGAATGTGATTCCTTTAACACTTTGAATCTAAAACATAATATTGCAACAAAAAGATGCACCATTTAGAGCATAATGTGCCAATTTTCCATATGTAGTTTGTAGGGGGATTTGTATCTTCTTATAGTTGTTGGATGAGTTGAACAACCTTGGCATTAGTCAAGCATTCTCGGTGTATTTTTTCTATCCAATATGGAACAATTTATGATAAGGCCAATATGGATCCTTACTCCTCATTGTTTCGAGATAATGAATATACCATTGCATTCTCATTTCCATTCATGTAGATGATCTCATAATCAAACTCTAATATCTTGGGAACCCACTTTCTCTTCTTTGGCGAAGACAATAATTGTTCCAATAAGTACTTAAAAAAATGATGGTTAATATTGATCTTAAAATGATGCTCAATCAAGTAGGTTTTGTATGTATCAATAGCATGAAGCACGACTATCATTTATTTTTCATATCTAGAGTTGCCTCAATTTTTATGACACAGATTTTTAGTAACAAATGCTATTGTGAACCTTTATTGCATCAACACCATAATACCTTTGTCACATACATCACATTGAGGATGAAAGTCTTAGTGAAGTCAACCATTACTAAGACTGGCCATAATATTCATGTCATAGAATGCGTATGTACCATGAAAAATGTAATGTATTGGATTCCATTAAACTATAATTTTACTAAAAAAATGTAGGATAAATCATAGAATGACTAACATGTTCATATATTTTGTGACTAAGATCCATGAAATTTTCTCCCTACTACATGAAATTCAAGCATTCGAGATCTATGTATAGTCTATCTTCTTTGGTATGAATCCATGTCAAAATCCATCAAAAAATATTAATATGTCCATTGGTGGCAGGAAAAAACCAAACCAAACTCATACAAATGGTTAATTGCGATCATACAAATTAGTTAATAAAAAAAACATTATTAATTTAATTATGATAAATTAAATCCTTGCCCTCCTCCTTTCATCATCAGTAAATCCGACCGTTTGTCTTATCGATGCCAGAAACTAGTCAAAATACAACAATCTCACAGTACTCGGTATCTTCCTATTTCTGTCACATGTTGCGTGTGACTTACTAAATGCTCAGAAATGAATAGAGTCTCACCTCATTGAATACTGATCAGAAATTAAAAAATAAGAGCTCAGACCTGACATTTTCCCTCAGGTATGTTTTCACGATATCATATGTGGGTGGTCTATTGGTGTTGATACCTAAGCCCTATGTTCTCTATGGAAAGAGATTATTAGTCCCTGTTGTAGGCATAGAGGGACTATATAGCGATCGATAAATCATTGACTTCATATTAATCTATCTTTTGACCAAAAATATTTCCATATTATCTATTGTTGGAATTAGGGAACTGAAAACAACTATTTTTATATAAAAAAAGTACCATATTTGTCATGATCTGATTGGACAAGGGATTGGAGGTCTTATTTTCGGCTTCCCTATTCCCAATGTTATATATGTTGGCATATCCAAAGTATTTGATCGTATATGGTCTTTTTGAATCATATATTTTCTTATGCATTCCTGGAAGGTGGATTAATGCTAGCATTAATTCAAATGTTTGGTTTAGCATTTTATGCTAGGTAAATTCATGGTAATGTTTGATATGGTGGCATATCCAAAGTTTGGCTTTCCAATACATTCTCTGGTGTTCAAACTATTGGCACAAAAAATATAATTATTTTTTTGGGATATGTCAGAGACCCTGCCACTTTGAATTTTTCTCTTAAATGTTTACAGTGCATTTATGAGAGGTTTGGTAGTGTTGAATGGTTACTTAACAGGCTTGTTAGAAGACATTTTCTTCCTTTTTTAAAATTTATATGCTCCAGTGACATTACTGGTTCACTGGCTCATGCTTGTTTTTTGCATGCCACTGATTTCTTATTTGCATGTTGTTGTTGTTGTTGCTTTCCTGTTCATGTTGTTGCGGTTTGCATGTTTGGGTTTCTGTAACCACGATTGGAACAACATCATTCCTGGGGGAGTGGTTGTTGCTTGCTTCTTTCTTCACTGTATGTTGTTTATTGTTTCTTGATTTGACTTTCCATGGTTTCGGTCCTACGCCTGCACTTGGGCCTTTTGGTTCTTCTTAGTTGAGTTCTTATTTGGTGCTTGTTCTTGTTTGCCCAGGGTTTGCAATGTTGGTATGCTGCATCTGCGGTTGGATCTCTGGTTACATTTTTTTGCACTGTAGTTTGCATAGAATACTCTTAAGATAAAATAACAGACTAAAGAATTGCAGGCGATGTAAATTGCATCTATTATGTGTTGAAGCAGAGTTTTTCTGCCTCAAAATATATTTCATAGCTGCCGATGCTTTTTCCATGGATGATGTGTTATTGTGGTTTCATAGCTATGAGAATGTATTTTGTTGTGTGGGAGATATATTTGTTCTCTCCCTTTTACTTTCCTGTTGGAAACTGTGTTTGGCTCTAGTTTATCACGTTTCTGTGGTCATTTCGAGCGACTGTCGTTCGATTGCATACTTATCTAGTTTTATGGACGCGGCTTCATGAATAGGTTCTATCGAACTATGACAGTTCGTGTTCGGTGTATACATTAGCTTTCCCGAATTAGTTTTCTTTAAAAGAAGGCCTCCTGGAGAGAAGAGAATGCAATTTATGAAATTATAGGTTTCCTCGACAACATAAGTCAAATTGGGCTTATTAAGATAAAATAATAGACTAAAGAATTACAGGATATGTAAATTGCATCTGTTACGCGTTAAAGCAGAGTTTGTCAACCTCAAAATATATTTCATAGCTGCCGATGATTTTTCCATGGATTATGTGCTACTATGGTTTCATAGTTGTGAGATTTTCTTTTGCTGTGTGGGAGATATAGTTGTTCTCTCCCTTTTACTTTCCTATTGTAAATTGCGTTTGACTCTAGTTTCTCGCGTTTATGTGGTCATTCTGAGTGACGGCCATTCGGTTGCATAATTAGATAGGTCATGTTCGGTGTATACATTAGCTTTCCTGAATTAGTTTTCTTTAAAAGAAGGCCTCCTCGACAGAAGATAATGCAATTTATGAAATTATAGGTTTCCTGGACAACATAAGTCAAATTGGGCTTATTAAGATAAAATAACAGACTAAAGAATTGCAGGCGATGTAAATTGTATCTGTTACATGTTGAAACAGAGTTTGTCGGCCTCAAAATATATTTCATAGCCATCGATGTTTTTTCCATGGATTTTTTGTTACTATGTTTCATAGTTATGAGATTGTTTTTTGCTGTGTGGGAGATATACTTGTTCTCTTCCTTTTACTTTCCTATTGTAAACTGTGTTTGAGTCTAGTTTCTTGCATTTCTATGATCATTCTGAGCAACCGTCATTCGGTTGCATACTTAGCCATTTTTATGGATGCGGCTTCGCAAATAGGTTCTATCGAACTATGATAGGCCATGTTTGGTGTATACATTAGCTTTCCCGAAATAGTTTTCTTTAAAAGAAGGCCTCCTGGTCAGAAGAGAATGTAATTTATGAAATTATAGGTTTCCTAGACAACATAAGTTAATGATCGTGGGTTCTTAGGGAGGTGGGCTGAAAATTTGGCTTTTGTTGTTCCGTGCCTTGCAAATAGCATGGAGAGTTCTGCAATCATTCAGACCGACCATAGTTTGGTTCCATACTTAGTCAGTTTTATGGATGCGGCTTTGGGGATAGGTTGTATCGAACTATGGTCTATACATTAGCATTTCCAAATTAGTTTTATTTAAAAGAAGGGCTCCTCGACAGAAGACATTTAAATTTATCAAATTATAGGTTTTCTAGACAACATAAATTAAACATAGGAAATATGTAATTTTATAAAGTAGATATATAAATAATGCATGGATCCCTCATCCCATACTTAGCCAGTTTTTGCATCGCAGGTTCTCAGGGTAGGCGGCTGAAAATTGACAATTGGAGAGTTCTGCGATATACAAATTGACAATCAGACTTGCAGACTATTTGAATTTGTAGGGCGTCATGTCCAAAAAATTTAGCATTATCAAAATAGTTTACTTTACGTGCGTTCTACATACCTCGGTGGACAAAAAACACAAAAAAATAGTAGGCATTTTTTGGATCGCGGGTTCTCGAGGTGGTGGGCTCTAAGTTCGATCTCTGTTGTTTCATGTCCTACAAATAACACGGAGAGTTCTGTGATATACAAATTGACAATCAGACTTGTGGACTATTTGAATTTGAAGGGCTTGTGCAAAAAAACTAGAATTCTCGAATTACTTTTCTTTACGTACGTTTTACATACGCTCGTCGACAAAAACAAAAAAATAGTGGTAATGTATATTACATAGGGCTCCATCCCCGCTACCGTCAATGCTTCCCAATACACATTAAATATGCTTTCAAAAGTCAGAACCGACCGAAAAGGTTCGAAAATATGGGCCTTAATAACTGGAAAGCTCGATGACATCTCCCATTAAAATGAATAGACATGCGAATATTATGGGATCTGGTATTTTCTTTTTTCTTGCATTTTGAATTTGCGCAAATATATATATATATATATATATATATATATATATATGCTTCTGCAGTTTTAGTTTTCTTAAAAGCTTCAGCATAGTTCATGAACGTGTCACCGACAGAGGCCTTGACATCATGTCCCTCTTTAATATTGTGCATTTCGAAATGATGGGATTTAATAACTGGAAAGATCGAGGAAATCTCCCATTAAAATGAATAGACATGCGAATATTATGGGATCTGGTAATTTCTTTTTTCCTGCATTTTGAATTTGCGAAATACTTTTTATTTAATTTTTTTTCTTGTGCATTTTTAGTTTTCTTAAAATCTTCAGCATAGTTCACGAACGTGTTACCCACAGAGGCCTTGACATCATGTCCCTCTTTAATATTGTACATTTCAAAATGATGGGCTTTAGTAACTAGAAATCTCAAGGACATTTTCCATTAAAATGAATCGACAGGCGAAGATTATGGGGTCTGGTAATTTATTTTTGCCTGCATTTTGAATTTGCGAAATACATTATATTTTATTTTTTTTCTTGTGCTATTTTAGTTTTATTAAAATCTTCAGCATAGTTCACGAATGTGTCACCTGCAAAGGCCTTGACTTCATGTCCCTCTTTAATATTGTGCATATCTTAGATGTCAGATTTGAGAATCTGCTCGGATTTGAGAATTTTAATACGTGTTGCTAGTCACTATTGACTGTACATATTAAAAAAGATTGGCATTAATAAGTGAAAATATTGAGAACATCTGTCATTAAAATGAATCAACACAAAATCTAGGGAAGACCATCCAACATTGCTTTTAAATACTTATTTCCATTTCTCTCTATCATCAAAGAGTTTTTCTTTAGGGTGTCTTCGTTATAATGTTCCTAGTCATGGACATGTAAGACAACTTAGATATGTGATTGAGGAGCAGATGAAAGAAGAGAGATTGGTTTTATGCGACGTGACCTTTGAGTAAAAAAAAAAATCTCTTATAAAAGACAAACTCAGAGAGGATGAAAAAAAAAGAACAAGTATGTTCTAGTTGGTGTTCTCCCTGTGTTCGATGCTTTGGTTGGTTGAAAAGGCTACCTGGAGATTTTTTGGTTGAAATTCTTTGTTTTCTTACTGGCAATTGTAATGGATTTTGAGGTTACGTGCAAAATAGTTCTTCATTTAAGTATATATCTTCTTCCAACAACACAGATTTGGCAAGTGTATCGAATTGTAGAGATTGCACAAGTATTTGTCTACCTCGGAGGCGAGTAACAAAAACTATATGGGTGCATAAAACGACATATTATCACTACAAAAGTTTCTACTTCATAGTTTGATGACCTGCATGTGGGTCTGGTAGCCGACTTGACAGAAAGCTATGTTCTTTGTCAATGTTTGTTCGGTTTCCTTTGGATGTAGTTGCAGACTCCACATATTTAGCGTCACCTATAAACATTCCAGACCTTTCTGTGGGTCATCATGCCTCCATCTCTATGAGGAAATATATATTATGATGCCATCTGCAACATTTGATACACTTTCCAGACCTGTGTTGGTGCATTCTGCAGCATTTGATGCACTTGCCACACCTTTGCTGCCCGGAGAAGTTATGTACCTCAACATAGTTTCATTTTTCATCTGGGTTGGATGTTTCTTCCAATTTACTGTAATAAAGAAAAGAAGTTCCACATACAAATCCTCAGTCTGTCTTCTCAACCAACCAGACGATCAAATATAGGGAGAATACCAGCCACTACGTGCTTGAATTTTTTTCCCTTTCCTTAGCTGTTGTGACATAAAACGACTTCGTCCACCTTGAAATCCACCTGAATCACATTTCTAAGTTGTCTCGGATATCAAGGGTCAGGAACATTGAAAGGAAAGCACCTTAAACCCCAACTTGTCAACGACAGAGGGGAATTAATACTTGACAAAGAATGGAATTTTGAATAAGAAACCATTGCAAGAAGGCCATATCTGGAAGAGAGAAGTTATTCAAAAAACTGGGATAGATGTACTTGGCAACACTGATTAAGTAGAAAACCCAAAATTGATATTCATCTTGTTTTTTACAAATAAAGAGATTGAACGTCAAGAAAACTGTGAAGAAGCTTCATCAATGTACATATTTTTTATTGGTCGATGACAGGCGAAATCACAATCGTTGTCGCAAATAGCCTCAACTATATTTTGTATCCCATCTTATTTGAATATAGAATAATTTTGGTTTGTTTTTTAATAGTATTTTCCAATTTATGTTATTTGTTTTAATTGTATTTTGTACCTTCTTCCCCTGTGTCGTTAAACATGAAGGACAAGATTTTGTTTTTGCTTCCCACTACTTCAATCTAAATAAAACATAGTCTCTTTTTTTTTACATTTTACATTTAAGAATAATTTTTCATAGGCCATACTTATGTGGCGGCGGCCCTGTATTTAAAGAAAGAAATTGGAGGACTCGTCCTACTCCCATTCTTCGGGTTCTGTAAATAGAATCAATTACTAAGTTACAACAAGGCGATTGAACTGTTGATGCAATGTTCCTGTGAAGTATGTTGGATATATTGTAGCTTCTTCTATTTGATAATATCCGTGCATATATATTAATATCAGTACTATTGGAATAAATACAAAAAAACTTCCTCTTTGGAAAAGCTTAGGCAATTATGTTTGGGTTTGCGGTATTAAACAACTATGTCCATTGTTTCATCTTATACATCTTGCAGCCTAAGAACTTTCATAGTTTGCAATTTATGCTTTAATTACTTAAAGTCCCACCAAATTTTGATTGCATTTAATTTAATTTAGATATTGATGTTTATGGAGAGTCGACGTTTGCTGATGTCATTGCAATGAATACAAGATGAATAGATGATAATGATTTTATCTCACTGAGACCAGAATGCAAATTCATGTTTCTTGTTGCACTATGTACATCTTGCAGTCAAAATTTTCGTGGTTTCAACGAAATTTGCGAGGCAAAGAGCATCTTGAAAATTGGGAGATCATTTGCATTTGAAACAGAACCAATCCATTAATATATATTAGTATGAATAATATTCATATAAATATGAAAATTTTGTCCATTGATAGATACTAGATTGAAAAATATTGAAATAGATATCAAAACTTTGTCTTGGCCAATACTTAGTGATCCAGGTGGATATCGATGGCCACCCACCTTTTCCGACTGGCTCAAAACAGTTTTTTGGCAATTTTGACAATTTACTATTTTTAGCAAGTTTTAACTTCCGGGGCCATTTTGAGGGCCTAAATGAAGTTTTTTTGAGATCAAGGTTTTCAATGATATCTGAAGGCATGATTTATCCCCCAAAATGAATCTCCTCGAAGATACCTTTCCAACGAGCTATCACACGCCTAAAACGGAGATCGTATGCAAAAGTTACGACCCTGGGAAGTTGATGTACTAACTTACCCAAACGGGGCCCACATGACTTTTGGCGCTTCATCTCCTAGGGTTAGGTTTTTGGATGTATATGACTTTTGGAATTCTCATCTATTGTAAAAAGGCCTCTAGAGCCTCATTGTAATCATCTTCTGACGGATGCGAGTAGCAGCCACATCTCTACTCAGAGATAAGCTACCAGCGCCTTAGCTAGTTTATTTACATTCTGTTTGTAAGCATATTTCAGTCATTTGTTATTAATGAAATGAGGTCTTATTTCCACTGCATCTCTACGTTTATGTGTATTTATGTATTTCATTATGTTCCTACATAAATCCGGATCAGTGGTATCAGAGCGGTCTGCTCATTCTCGATCCTTGTTTGCATGTCCCCAATGAGATCAGGGTATAAGGAGTTGGGACTCGATCTGGTTGAACCTTTGCGAGATCAGCCTCGCAAACCCCAACAACCGCCCATGGGGGAAGAAAAGAAAGATGAGGGAGCAAGAGATCCTATCAAAATATTGCTCGAGGAGGCCCTCGAGAAACAAAGGAACGCGATGATGGACAACTTTGCCCAGATTCTTCAACGGATTCCGACTGGCGGTGCATCGAC
>ML776762.1:653973-693071 GCA_009831015.1 Picea engelmannii | reverse complement strand
ATCCAGGTGGATATCGGTGGCCACCCACCTTTTCCGACTGGCTCAAAACAGTTTTCTGGCAATTTTGACAATTTACTATTTTTAGCAGGTTTTAACTTCCGGGGCCATTTTGAGGGCCTAAATGAAGGTTTTTTGAGATAGAGATTCTCAATGATATCCGAAGGCATTATTGATCCCCCAAAATGAATCTCATCGACAATACCTTTCCAACGAGCTATCACACGCCTAAAACGAAGATCGTATGCAAAAGTTACGACCCCGGGAAGTTGATGTACTAACTTACCCAAACAGGGCCCACATGACTTTTGGCGCTTCATCTCCTAGGGTTAGGTTTTTGGATGTATATGACTTTTTCCATTCTCGTCTATTGTAAAAAGACCTCTAGAGCCTCATTGTAATAATCTTCTGACGGATGCGAGTAGCAACCACATCTCTTCTCAGAGATAAGCTACCAGCGCCTTAGCTAGTTTATTTACATTCTGTTTGTAAGCATATTTCAGTCATTTGTTATTAATGAAATGAGGTCTTATTTCCGCTGCATCTCTGCGTTTATGTGTATTTCTTTATTTCATTGTGTTCCTACATAAATCCGGATCACTTAGCCAGTTATCTGGACACCAGGCCCCAGGTTCGCGGTACCCAACACCTATGTCCCCTCTTTCGTCTTATACATGTTGTAGCCAAAGAACTTTAGTGATATGCACTTAATTCTTTTACTAGTGATAACCTATCAGAGGTTCGAAAACATTGCCATTAATAAACGAAAAAAAAAGGTTTTTTCGACTCTTAGATACTTATCTCTTTTCCCTTTTGTTTTTCCCGTTCATTATGGATTTCTGGTTTTATACTTAGTCGTCTTTCTATAATGGGCGGTTGCAGGGTTGGCGGGTTGACATATCTTCATCTCCATTTGTATCTTCTCATGATGAATCCAACCGATCGTTGTACCTTTCCATACCTAGGGAATTTTATGGCCATGGTTGCTGGATCGACACATACGAACTGGCCTTTTTATTTTCCCGTCCATTATGGATTTTTGGTTTTATACTCAGTGGTCTTTCTATATAGGGCAGTTGCAGGGTTCGTGGGCTGACATATCTTCATCTCCATCTATATCTTCACATGACAAATCCAACCGACCGTTGTTCCTTTCCACACTAAGCCAATTTTATGCCTGCTTCTATGGGGCTGGTGCTTGCAAACCTAGCTTCTTATCGTTCCACTATATACATCTTGCACTCAAAATATCGGTGATCTACATGTCCACCGTGGGTTCCTCATATAGATTAACTTCGTTCAAAGTATCTGTTTCTTTTTTCCATCCCTAGAAACTTCGCGTCCTTCCTAATATACATCAACAATGCTCTTACTAGTGAAAAATGGACACAGTGGTATGAAAGACACTTCCGTGATCTTCAATTCATGCTTTAACATATCCATCTATATCCTCACACGATGGATCCGACTGACCGTTGTTCCTTTCCATACTTAGCCAATTTTATGCCCGTCACTGCAGGGTCGACGCTTGCAAACCCAGCTGCTTATCGTTTCACTATATAAATCTTGCACTCAAAACATCTGTGATCTACAATTATACCATGGGTTCCTTGTATACATTAAGTTCGTTCAATGTATCTATTGCTGATTTCCATCCCCAACAACTTCGCGTCCTTCCTGATATACATCAATAATGCTCTTAGTAGTGACAAGTGGACATAGTGGTAGGAAAGATACTTCCGTGATCTGCAATTTATGCCTTACCCGATCAGAACTCAACAGGGTTTCGCAAGCATTTTCATTAATAATAAAACACTCAATGTTATTTTGCGAGATACTTAGTTCTTTTTCCCTTCTCTTCTTCCCGTGTATTATCTACAATTCCACTGCGAACACCTCCATCCTTTTTCCCTTATTTTCTTCCTGTGTATTATGGGACTATAAAATATGGACATGATATTTTATGGAACATGTAGAAATTCCACAGTCCATACCTAGCAAAATTTTGGATCGCGGGTTCTCAGGCGGGCGGGTTCAAAATTAGGCCTCCATTGTTCCATGGCCTTCAAATAGCACCCAGAGTTCCACGATATACAAATTGACATGTGAACCTCCAGACTGGATGACTGAATATTGCACTTCTATTGTTCCATGTCCTCCAAACAGTGCTCCCAGTTTTGCGATATAGAAATTGACACACAGAAAGCAGAACTGATGGGGTGGAGATTGCCATTGTTTACGGATACTTATCCCTGTGAAGTATCTAACAGTATATAAAAATTATTTTGAATACTAAATTAGATCTTAGTAGTGACAACTAGACACAGAGGTATGAAACAGTGGCAGTTGTACTCTCTGCAATAAACAAATTGACTATCGGACATCGTCCGCTCTTATGTGTTACATATTATGCATTCAAATGTTCAGAGTGATACAATTATAAGTTTTGGGCCTCACCTCCTCTGCAAACACCTTCTCAGCCTGTTTTGCATCCTCCTGTTGTTGGGTTCACGAAATATGCAGCTCCAGCATTAGCGGGTCGACATATCATTATCTCCATCTATATAATCAGACGGTGAATCCGACCAACCACTATTGCTTTCGATACTTGGCCAATTTTATGTCCACGGTTTCCAGGTTGGGACCAATTTGATCTCCATCTATATCCTCACATGGAAAATTGGACCGCCAACTGTTCCTTTTCATACTTAGTGAATTTTATGCCCGCGGTTGCTGAGTTGGTGCAATTGAACTATGTTACTTTTTGTTCCGTTATATACATCTTCCACTCTAAATTTCCATGTTCTACAATTCCACTGCTAACTACTCGGTCCTTTTTCCCTTTTTTTCTTTCCATGAATTATGGGACTATAGAGTATGGACGTGATATCTTATAGAGCATGTACAAATTCTGCATTCCATACCTAGGGACACTTTTGATCGCGGATTCTCACGCGGGCGGGCTCAAAATTGGGCCTCCATTGTTGTGTGTGTTGCAAATAGCACCCACAAGTCCATGATATACAAATTGACAAGCGGGCCTACTGACTGGCTGACTCAACATTGCACTTCTATTGTTCTGTGTCCTCCAAATATCATTTCCAGTTCTATGATATAAAAATTCACACAGGGAATGCAGGGCTGGCGGGGTGGATATTGCCATTGTTTATGGATGCTAATCCCTATGAAGTATTTAAAAAAATCTAAAAAAATATTTTCAATACTAAATTAGCACTTAGTAGTGACAACTGGAAAAAGAGGTACGAAAAGGTGGCATCGCACCCTACACAATATACAAATTGACTACTGGGTTCCGACATCATCCACTCTTTGGTGTTACAAATTATGCATTCAAATGTTCGGAACGATACAAGTTGAATGTTGGGGACTTACGTCTTCTGTAGACACGTTCTCAGCTTGTTTTGGATCCTCTTGTTACAGGGTTCACTAACTATGCAACTCTTACAAGTGACGACTGCACACAACGATACGAAACAGTTCGCATCCAGCGCTTCACAAGATATAAATTGACTACCGGGTTCTGACATCGTCCCCTCTTCCGTATTATAGATTGTGCATTCAAATGTTCTGAACGATACAATTTGACCATCGGGACCTCACATGTTCTGGGCAGACCTTCTGACCCTATTTTGGATCCTCCTGTTCACGAGTTCATGAAATCTCCAATTCTTAGTCAGTGTTTCAGGTTGGCGCATTCAAACTCTATTGCTTCTTGTTCCTTGATATACATATTGCACTCAAAATTTCCATGATTTACAATTCCACCGCGGAGACGTTGGTCCTTTTCCCCTTTTCTTATTCCCTTCTATTATCACTTTGTGGTTATATACTTAGTCACCTTTCTATAAATGTGGGTTCTAGCCTTGGTGGGTTGAGATATCTTTATCTCCATCTATATAATCACACGACGAATCCGACTGACCACTATTTCTCTCCATACTTGGCCAATTTTATGGCCACGGTTGGTGGGTTCGTGGTTTCGAACTCTGGTTCTTGTTGCGTCATGTACATATTTCACTCAAAGCTTCTGTGATCTACAATTCCAGCGTGATCTCGTCGAACTCATAAGGTTCACTCTACCACTGCTCACAAATGTTTCAAAGTATCTTTCGTTGCCTTCCATCCCCACTAACTTCCTGTCCTTCTGGTTGTCCTACCATACCCTCTTCGTTGTTACACGTATTGCACTCAAAAAGTTCTGAGACATACAATTTGACCCTTACGCCCTCACCTTCAATGGTTGTACCTTGCAACCCTATTTTGTAGCGGTTTTTTTCTCCTGCCTGCGACCTCCATACATTCTTACTATGCAATTAGAAATATTTCATGCTAATAGATGACCATGCAGAAACTGTCAACATTTTCATCAATGGGAAAAAATATCAATGAGATATCCCATTATTATGCATTAAACCAAGATGTGCGGAGAGTTATTTTTTCCCTTCCTATTGTTCATCTCGAACACATGTCCTCGTGTTGGGCCACTTAAGAAATCTATAATGCTTAATCACTCACTGCAATATCCACCATGTTTGCATTTCTATGCATGAAATTAGTAGTGTTTAATGTTAACAATGCATCATGCAACAATCATCCAAATTGTCATTAATCAATGAAAGTCTCGAGGAAATCTCCCATTCACATGATTTTGACCAAAATTTTCACAGGGTTATATTATCCTTTCCAACTTTTCATTTCATTCATCGTCTGGAACAAATAAACGTTCTTGTAGACTTATGGCAGCAGGTCGACAACAATTTTTTGGAGATACAGTAAATATGTTCGCACAAGAGGACCAGAACTTCTAGTGGTCCAGGGCATACTTTTACTATTCATCCCATTCTGCCCATAATGAACTGATTTGGACCTCCGAAATCGCTTGTGTAGGCTGCGTCCTTGAGATTTTTGACTGTAAGGAGGTGGTATGTTGGTGCGTTGAAAAACATATTCTAGGCCAAAGAATTATTCCACTGCATGACCATTCTCCTGTTTCTTTGTCACCTCAGGTATTTCGCGAGATGTTAAAATTGTCAAAACCAACATTGATGTTTAGAGGAGAAGACTGCAAGCAGTTTCTAGAAAAAAATCATAACGGGTTTGACATCTTAGCCGACTTCCTTGAAGACCCAACAACAATTTTTTGAAGATATCACAAGGCTACAAGTAAGTTCCTTTAGAAATCCATTCTAGGAAATTTCTTGGCTTTTTACAAGAATAACAGGACATGCATCCACAACAAGCATTTCCCATATAATTATTTATATTTTGTATTTGATAGTCAAGGAACAATACATTTTCAATTGGGGGAAGCTAATTTCCATTGAGCTCTGTTCCCAGTTTTCACGATTCAAAGAATCAAATAAATTTTATATGTCATCCTACTTGATTTTCGTAATTATGTATTGTTGTCTGTTTCCAAAACTTTCTCTTTCCAATAAAATAAATGGTGGATTCGACCCAGTAACATTCTGGCATGAGACCCTGTGGAGACATAAGGCCTCCCATTGTTTTTATGAAGTTTTTAATGGCTTTGTATCAGCTTTCAAAGATTTACTGTTAGGCAAGGATGCTCTGCGGATGTCTGGTCAGGCAAGCAAGTTTTTGAACAAGAAGGGCACACTTGAGCAAGAGGAAAATCACGGTGTCCTCATGGTATTTGACTCTAAGGAAAATCCCGCCTTCCTTCCATGCCATATCACAGACAAGATGTTTGTTGCAGAAATAGCAAGGCAATACAACCATTCGTTGCATTTTTTCCATGACAAGAAAAAAAAATAGTTCATTCCTCTGACCTGGAAAGTAGGAGACTTCGTGTGTAGAAACATCAAGAAGATTGACGAGTTTTCCACCCATTTCAAGAAATTGAACCTAACGTACGATGAAATGCTAAAAGGGTTCGATCCTAATGGAATTTTTTGAGAACATTTACTGGGTGTTGGCTTTAACACCTCTTTTATCCATAGACACCTGACCCAAGACATGGACAGTGTCGACAACAATCCTCCTTTTGTTGATTGTGATGCAGAGACATTGCAAAGCATTACTGAATTATACAGACAACATGGAAAAGTATCCAGTGAGAAGAGTACCCAGTCCCTCACCAACATTCCCAAGAGCATGACATCACGAAGCATCGCTTCGACGGGCCATCCCAGTAAGAAAGCATATCAGAAATCTTCGAACGGAGGAGGAGATAAGAATTGTTCTCGCATAAATATTGATAGTTCTCACAAAATTCCACTGGCGAAGAAGAGAAAAAAAAATGCAGGGCAAGCGGAGGAATTCGAAATTGAAAGTGGAAAATTGCAAGTTGAAATTGAAGTTGAGCACATGCAGAAAATTGGGTTGTCCGCGGTATAAATATTTGAGACCGATTTTTTTGACATAGATGAATCCTTCGTAATCTAGAGCGCTATTTTTGACAACCAATCTAAAAGTATGGTCATTGAAAAGAGAGATGTAACAAACCGGAAAGACAAATCTCGCATAGAGATTGACTTTAGCGAAATTCTGTCATCCCAAATATGCTCATTTCACCAGGTAACCAGTGACATTCTTCATGATTCCATTGGAGGAATGGAGATAGATCATGCCAATCTAAAACATTTCCTCAACGAATTTGAGTAGGCTTTCATTGCAACACCATAATTTGCCAGTCCTTTGGAAAAAATCATGCCTTCTACCACTGCAGTGAAGATGAAAGTATCCTCTGTCCTCCTTGCATGCTTTAGAGCCCTTGTAGAGAATAAAATCAACAAAATAATGCAGCTAGTTATTGAAGCCTGGGAAACATTGCAAAATTTAGTTTCCTTCAGAAAGAAGGCCAGTGATTTTCTGCAACATTTGGAGGCGAATTTAAAAAATGAACATCTTTTCTGTGATCAGGTACTGGACCCTTTTAGCAACTATGTCGTCAACACGTTGGAACTGAAAAGAAGATAGGACAAACTCCCCTCCCCAAATCACATCAAAAAATTAAAAGCATGCTGGCAAAAGAAAGTTCACAACCTGCAGCACATTGTCAAATCATGTAAACAAGCCATATTAGAAAAGGAACATTTATTCACAAGCCTGCTCCAGATGGACTTAGCTGGAACTACCAACGAGGTTCAAGATCCTAACTTAATTCTCAAATCCTTGTCAGTCACCAAAGAAGCCTTCTAGGAACAAGTTGATATTTTAAAGGGGTTGTGTTTCGAAAAGTTTTATGACATACTTGAACATCGTCTAGATGAGCACGAGCGTTGGGTATTGGACTATGCCTCACACAATGAAGAAAATGAGCAGAGTCTGCATAGTATTTCAATGGATCTAAGAAAATTACAAAACAAGATTTACGACATAGAAATCCAGGATGAAATCAACACAACCCCCATGAAAAGCTACATTGAATAATGGTTCCAATAGAGAATGGACAACCTCATCTAGGAAGGGCAACAACCGGTCAACAGGACTCCACTGCCCATCGACGGCAACAACAAAAATGCATCGGCTTCATAGTAAGTCTATACTGCCATCTTGTTTAGTTTATCAATCCAGTTTAAGTCTATGCTGTCATCTTCTTTTCTTTATCAATCCACTTATGTCCTCTTTAAATAGAAAACTGTAACCAAAGACTCATAACTTCCATTTTTTTCTTTTCAAGTCTTTCTCTCTATTGTCGCACACTTCTTCTTTCAACGTTCCTAATTCTTGTACTTGTTTATTTTTATGGTCCATGGGAGCCCCAATCCCAGTCTATATGAAAAACTCATTTAAATTTCCAGAAACATGTAACAGACGTTATTAATTTTTGTTAAATTCCAAAGAAAACTGATTCCAAAATGCCCTTATTGTATACTAAATTTTGGCTTTCCAGGAACCTTCTTGTTTGTTTCAAAGAAAACTAATTCAGATATGCTACATTTCTTGTCTCCTATTGTATGCTAATTTTTTGGTCTTCAACAACGTTGATGCTTTAAATGTTGATTTCATTTCCAGAGATATGTAACAAAGATTACTTATTTTATAATAAGTTTGTATAGTTCGCAAGCCCGCTTGTCAATTTGTATATCGCAGAACTCTCGATGCTATTTGTAGGGAATAGAACAATAGAGGCCCATTTTTGAAGCCGCCAGCCTGAGAACCTGCAATCCAAAAACTGGCTAAGTATGGAATGAGCACTTCGTGCATGCTCTATAAAACGTGTGCAGAGAAAACTAATTCGACAATGCCATATTTTTTTGTCCAAAAAAAGCATTAGTTTTAAAGCAAACTAATTCAGTGTAACATACGTTATTACTATTATATTATAAAACATACATTATTAATTTCTAGTAAATTTCTATAGTCCGCAACTCCACCTGTCATTTTCTATATCGCGGAACTATCGGTGCTATTTGTAGGACATGAAACATCAGAGGCCCAATTTTGAACCCGCCAACCCGAGAACCCACGATCCAAAAACTGGCTACGTTTGCAATGAGGGCTATGTGCATTCTCTATAAAATCTCATCCCCATACTTTACAAAAGTACAAACTTTGTATCTATAAAACTAAATATCTACTTTATACAAGTACATATTTTGTATGTATAATTTATTTATTTCTGATGAATTTCTATAGTCCACAACTCCACTCCTCGATTTTTGTATCACAGAGAACATTAGAGGCCCAATTTCTGTATCACAGAATTGTCGGTGCTATTTGTAGGCCAGAGAACATCAGAGGCCCAATTTTCAGCCCGCCAGCTCGACAACCTGTGATCCATTATAAACGTACATATTTCGTATGTATAAAACTAAATATCTACTTTATAAATTGCATTTTTGGTATGTATGGTTTATGCTGTCCAGGAACCTATAATTTCATAAATTTTAATTTATTTTTTGTCCAGGAGCCCTTGTTTTAAAGATAAATACTTCGGTAATACTAATTTTTTTGTGTCCAACAACCTTTCAAATGTTGATATTTTTTTATATTTTTCACGAAAAAAAATTCGGGAATACTATGTTTTGCATGAAAACCACATGTATTTCAACTTTCTAGCCGCGTATCTATACTAGGTCGCATTTACTCCCCTCCCAACCTGGCAGGGACTACGCTGCCATTCATCACTTGTTTCATGTGTACTCATTATGCAAAAGGTACTTCACACAAAGCCTATAAGAAATTCTATATTGTTCTATTATTTTCATGATTTTTTTTAACATTGAAGTTTTCTTTAGCTATAATTGTGATATTAAAGGTTTCCCTCTATTTAAGGCCACATGGCCATAATGAAACAAACACCACACATTAATAGGAATGAGGTGAATAATTTTTTATTTTTAAGCAATTGTAATCTACTTATATAGTAGGAGCAAAGAATCAAGAGCAATATTTGAGGAAATTCAAATTATAGCAAATCAATGAACCAAAAAAGAGTATTAGAACTATAGAATATGTAACCCTTTATTGATATTTGAAAATGTGAACAATGTTCATGTTCTTTTTTCAGGAGGAAACCTTCAAATGAGTAGAGCTCCAATATGATGACAATCCTTCATAAAAGATTGCATAACTCTCCAGTTCTATAAATAGCTTCTAACTACACCAAAGCCTAACCACTAGTGGCCACTACATTAATGACTATGCCATATTTATTAATGGGTACAAAATACCTAATGATATTTATTCAATAAGGATGACCCTTTACATTAATTAAACACACACCAATTACCTAGTGGTTCTTATTCAAAGAAATTTCCCACCAAATATTAATCAACTAATTGCTCACAACCTAGGTACCCATAATTATATGACTTAGCATAAGGCCATAAGATTCCCCCCCTTCAAAAGTGGTGTTGTCCTCAAGATTGGAGATGCAGAAACTATTTTCAAATCACGACTAGCTCTCAGGTGGCATTTTTGGGCTATGTATCCTTCCTCTATATAAATTATTCCTAGATAACGTGGTATCATTGGCATAGTTAAATTCTCTTTTATGTAGTAACACCTTGAGGTGTAACCAAATTGATCACTTGTCATCAAGATCAAAGAGGATAGTCTAAAATTAACAATTTAGTGAGAACCTTTCTTTCACATAGTAGAGATGAAATGATAGGTGGATTTTGGAGTGGGTTGGTAGAGCCAATATGTAGGTGGCTTGTCTAAGTCATTGGAAGATATGATAGGGGCCATAACACTTAGGTGTTATATTTTATTGGTTATTCTCCTTGAAAGATGTATGATTATAGGGATGGAGATTAAAAAACCCATGATCCCTTTCTTTAGAGTAGTTCTTGGAGTGACGTGGATTTATATATTTCTTCATTAAATTTTCAACCAAGACCAAATTGTCCTTAAGTGTATGAATAATGTCAACTCTTGCATTAAGAGTTATGTCCATTGCTTGAATCATGGATGTGCCTAGTAAGTGTGAGGCTACATATGAAACATTTTGTCAATAGTCAAGCTCATAGAGTGACATTTTGGTAGTAGCATGATAGGTGGTATTATACCACCATTATACAAGGGGTATTCATTGGACCCAATGGTGTAGTCAATCTAATGCAAAACACCTTAAATAAGTTTCCAACTTATTGACCACCTCTATTTGAACATTTGTTTGGGGGTGGTAGGTCATGCTCTTTTTCAATTTGGTTCCCTATAGTTTAACAACTCCTACTAGAAATTGATCATGAATGTAGGATTACAATTCATCACAATTGAATAAAGCATGCCATGAAGTTTAAAAATATGATCCTTGAAAACTTGTGCAAATGTGGATGACCTAAATGGGTGATGCAAGGCAGAAAAATGGGAATAGTTGGAAATACCATTGACAACCATCATGATGATGGATTTATTACCTATTTCAGATATCCTAATGATAAAATCGAGGGAAATACCAGTCCTAATTATTACAAAGACCAATAAGGGAGGTGAGGTGATTTCCTATGTGGTTTCATTGGTTTACTGATCTGGATTGGATCATTATATTATTTCTCATCTATATCGATGATTTTAGAGTGAAAACATTTGGAGGAATCATCTTGTAGGGCCATTTTAGTGTGAGGTCCCATTATGGAAAATTGGGGTCTGAAACCATCTGAGGCCATTTTGAGGCATTAAACAATGTTTTTGGGGTTATTTTGTTTAAATTTTCCCCACAACCTCGACAATATTCTACACTGCGAGACCTTTCCAACAATTCCAACCATGCCACAATCAGAGCTCATATGTGAAAATTGTATCTCCCACAAGTTTACCTAACTTGTTGACGACCATGGCATGAGTAGATGCCATGCCAACCATGCCTTAATCAAACATATGGGGCCTTCCAAACATTATCATTAATTGAGGGTGGAGGAAGACCAAACCCTACCCCTAGATAGCGATTGAGCCATGTTAAATACTAGGGCACTAGGAGAAGAAGAGGTTCCATTCTTTAGCATTGTATTTGTTACATAATTAAGTAGACCACCTAGGAGTGGTATTTTGAGAGCATAAAAGAGGACGAAATATTCTTTAGCATCCATATCGGGCTTAGCGTCAAGGGGAAATCCACAGAGATTTCCTCTTTCTTTGTAATTTCATTTGAAGAAAATATAGTAGAGAAGCCTCACCTTCTATCTAGGTTTTCTCCCGTATTGGGTTTCCCAGGTTATGTCTTATCTTTATTTGTGGATGGTGTGTGATTATTTTATATATGTTCTATATTTTTCACATTTCATCAATTGCATGCATTTTAAAGAAGAAAACCAGTAACTAAATAATATGAGATCTAAAGGAAATCAACCTTAATAGTAAATATTTCAATATTTTATTAGATTTGTTGTGATGAAATATACAATGGAATATCCACGATAGTTTACAGATCATGTTGGTATCGAATCGGGTTTTCTTGGGGTATTTGTGTAAATTTGTAGGGATACCAGAACCAGTTTAAGAGGAAATTTGTAAAACCCTACCCATGACCAACACGTCTATTCATAAAAACCCTTGAGATCTAGTATAGGATATAGTTGTGAGGCTAGAATAGCAAGTCCCTGAAATATCTCATAAGATTCCCCTCCTAATGGAGGCTCTAGTAAAAAAGATTGAACCCTTTGGAGAAATTGGAGGCTCGGACTCAGAGATAAGATCATTTGAGAAGCTCGGGGATAACAAAGACCTAAAATATGAGTCATGGAAAGAACCTGAGAAAGAGCATCCAAGTTCCAATAAAATAAACCCTTCACATTATTTATTCAATATGGAATAAAAAGTGGGCATAAAACCATACCAAGGTGAGATCGATGCATTAAAAATGAATCATTGGTTGCAACAAATAGAAGCTTATTTTGGAATTCACCATATACATGGAGAACAAAATATATCATTTTTCAGACTGAAGTTAGAGGTACATTCTTTAACCTGGTGGGAAATCCATATGAAAAAAATTAGGTTAGAGGGTGATACACCAGTAACTAGGTGGGAGGACTTCAAAACCATCATCCAGTCCCAATTATACCCTATTGGTTATGTAGATGACCAATGGATCCAACGGCACTACTTCAGGCAAAAAAAGGATAGAGTGTACATGATTATAGCACCGAATTCTGGAAGATGGACATCATGTTGGGTATCTCTCCCAAGAGCCCAGATGTACTCAAGTATTTGGGGAGGACTACATATCCATCTAGGAAATCAAGTGATTCTTTTCAATCCAAGGACAAGGGATGAGGCATGTGTATAGGCACAATATATGGAAAACATAGGCCACAAGAAAGGGTAGCTAAGTCGTTCCAAGTAGAAAGAGCACCATGAATCTTTCAAGGGGAAAGAAAAATTGAAAGGGGGGGGAGTATAAGAATATGTAAGCCATTTCACATCAATGAAAGGATGCTAGAAACCATTGAAACCATTGTAATATTGATGGGAACACTGAGGAAAAGTATTGGAAACTACATCTAGAGTGGAATCCAAAGAACCACAAGAAGGATGGAAATAAAAAGAATATTCTAGCCACATATTTTAGGTGAATCTAAGTATCCTTCATCACCAAGAAGAGAAGGAGATGATCAAACCCTTCCACATCAATATCTAGGTCAAGAAGAAAAAGATAGATTCCATATTAATCTTTGGTTCATAGGTTAATCTCATAGCAACAGATCTGGTCAGGGAGCCTATATTAGAGGTTTACTATCATCTTAACCCATATCCATTGGGATGGGAAAACAAATATGAAGAGAAGAAGGTAAAAGAAGAATGTAAAATTAAATTTTTTGTAATGTTTTGATTTTATTGATGAAGTGGAATTGGACGTAGTACCCATTGACTTATGTGGAGTAGTGTTTGGAATCCCTACATGTATATGAGGGATGGAATATTCACATGGAGAGCCAATTAGTACAAACTAATCAAGGATGGGATGTCCTACATCATCAATGTGCATAAATTAAAGTCAAATATCTCATTGGTAAGTTCCAACCAAGACAACAGGTTGATTAGTTCTAGTAAGAAATATATTTTACTTTTCTTAAGAGACAATCAAACTGAGGATGAGTCGATAAGGGTAAAAGCATCCCTAGAGGGGTGTACAATTAAAGAGAAGAAACATCAGTTGGAGGAGTTTCTATAGGCATATAGAGGATTTTTCCAGGATCCTAAAAGGATATCACCCAAGATGGAAGTGGATCAATAAATATAGTTATTTCTAGACTGCCCATTTCCAAAAATTGGGTTTTATAGACAGTCCATTCTAAAATAAAATGAAGTGAGTAAGTAGTTGGATCAACTATTGGAGTAGGTGTGATTCGACCAAACACCTCACCTTGTGGGTCACCTATCATAATTGTACCAAAGAACTATAGGACTTGGAAAATGTCTATCAACTATAGAGAATTGAACAAAGTTACACTAAAAAAATGCTACCCTCTTCCCAGGATCGATGATCTATTAGATCAGTTGTAGAAAACAAACAATTTCAAGAAGTTGGATCTCAAATCGAGATACCACCAATTACACTTCAAGGAAGAAGACACGTGGAATACTACTTTCAATATAGGAAAATGTTTGTATGAATGGTTGGCCATTACATTTGGTTTATATAATGCACTAGCTACATTTATGAGACTAATGAATGACGTACTATGTCGATATCTATATTCATTTGTTATAGTCTATTTGGGTGATATACTGGTTTATAGTGCTACCTAGGAGGATCACATATCACATCTCATGCAAGTGTTAGGGACTTTGAAGAAGTTCTGATTGTTGGATAACCTCAATAAATGTGAGTTTTCTCAACAGTCTTTGGTGTATTTGAGATATGGGATCGACAGATGGGAGGTCAAGATAGATCTCGAAAAAATGGAAGCCATCATGATGGTCAGTTCCTATAAATGTCACTAAAGTTAGGATTTTTGTTGGGGTATCATAGTACTTTTCATAGCTTCATTTTCAGTTGTAGTTGCACCACTCCACGCCATAACAATGAGTGGTAAGAGTTTTTGGTGGGGGAAGAATAAAAAAAAGGATTCTAATGAGCTGAAAAGAAATATTAGTGAAGTGCTAGTTCTTGCATTACCAAACTTACAAAATCCTTTCAAAGTGGATACCGATGCAAGTGAGTATGCCATGGGAGCATTTTTTATGAAAGGAGGTAGTCGTCCAAGCTATCATTCTGAAATATTTAATTGGGTATTTCTCAACTACCCTACTTATGACAAGGAAATATATGCCCTAGATCAAGTTGTCAAGAAGTGGAAGTACTATCTGATTGGAAAGGATACCATCATCCACATAGATCACCATATGCTATAGTATTTTCAGGCCCAGAGTAAGCTATAGGAAACCAAGCATTACAAGTGGATGGGGTTTTACAAAAATCTAGTCATCAAAAATAAGAAAGGAAGCACAAACAGGTTGGTAGACATTCTTTCAAGGCCACCCACATACAAGATTGTAGCTTTGAAAAATATAATAAACATGGAACATTTTGTTAGAATAATGTTGATGTTCTCATTTAACCATATACAATGATACACCATTGTCACCCAACCATAGGCACAAAGCACCCTCGAGCACCTGAACCTTTGACAGAAAGAATGATTTCAGGAAGCCACACCAAAACCAACATATAAACAAGAGAGTGCACTTTCTCGAAGGGTAGCGTAGACGAGAAAGTACCAGAAAGACTGAACAAGACAAAACCGTACAACTACAGTTGTTGCTTCTCCTCCTCCAAACATGCAGACTGTTTCTGGTTTCTTGAGTTAGAATTGAGTGAACAAATGAGCCAATAGGTCATCTATTTATATTAATCTGTCCACTGACTTTTTTGGTTGGGTGGACCTGACTTTCTGGTAATTATATTTTTTATTTATCTTTTTCCTATGAGGTCGACTTGTCTTCGTGGAGGATAATACCTTAACATTATATATTTTTCTAATTCGACATGTATTCTAGGGTTTTCACACATCTGTTTAGGGTTTCTCTTTCTTCCAGAATATTCTATTCTAGTCAAAGGCTACATATGGAGATTAATACCTCCCGCAACTACCATAATATCAACACTCCCTCTTAGCTATGGAAGTATTAATGGTCTCAAACACATTCATCCATCTTCACATGGCATGGGAAAGAATCACATAGTATTGTAGACCATTCTATAGGTAGCATAATCATATATCAAGTCACGAGTATCATCATCACTATCAAAATCATCTAGTAGCAAAGTGGCATCAAAACACATCATCGTACTTGTTCCTGATATTCTTTTGTCATAGAAAATATCACAATATCCATGAGCCTCATTTATCTATGTTGATAATCCATCTCCACCACCATTTTTCTAACACCTCAGGTGATTCTTGTCCCATGACAAGAAGAATGACCTCATCGGAGCCACATTCACCTCATAGTTGATCCTATCATAGGATCACTTCGTGAATTCATTTAGCTCGATGCTATCGAACATGTGTGTATATCACCTCAGTTCATTATTGTCCCATGAAAAGAATTATGACCGTATCAGAGCCACAAACAACTCATGGTGATCCTCTCATATGATTACTTTGTGAATGCATTCAGCTCGATGCTATCATAGATGTGGAATTTCACTTCAAGCACCTCGATTCTTGAGTCCATCGAAGACTATGTCAGGGCACATCTACTCTCGATGTAGATGTTCCTTATCTCCCCTCGTCTGCATCCCAGTTCCTACGGAGATAGAGTTGACCTGATTCTTATCAGGGCTACTCACCTACTCATGAGTTAACTACTCACCTACTCATGCGAGTTTCAAGGCCCGATGCAATTCACACATAAGAGATCTAGAAACAACTCAAATCTTTAGTTCATCAAAGATTACATATGGGCCTATTCCCACATGATCAATTTTGTTTGATCAATCTTGGAATATTGGCACAATGTTGCAATCATCAATACTCCCCCAAGGAAACATTTTCATTCCTACCAAGCTTGTCCCAAATACAGGTTTAGTGAAAATGTCAGCTATCTTCTCATTTGTGGAGAAGTGATGGAGCCTCACTACTCCTTCTTGCACCATGTCTCTGATGAATTCTTGCAATATCCTTCCAAAATCCACCCTTATTCATATATTGCGTCATTGTATACGATATATGATGGAGTGTTACATATATATGCTTCCCTACTTGTCCAGATATCTTGCTCGATCCCAAGTTGAAGTACACCCCAAGTGCTATATATGTCTTCTGCACTCCAAATTCAAAAAATGTATATCCTCAAAACCATAATTCATCATTGGAGATCAATCATATCTATCTGTACCACAACATAAGTACCTTCCTATTATGCTATAACCCAATAATACGGTCATGTCTCAACCATATGTTTGCACAAGGTGCTCTCTACAAAGAAAACGCCTTTCCCATCACACAACTTCCTCAGATGTGTCTTCATAGGTGTGGCCATGGAATTATTTTCCATCATGATAAACCTCTTCAGTATCCTCATTGGAGATCTCATCTGGTGCCAACCATGCTTCCAATCCCAATATATCCGGTCAAGATCCTTCATCTTAAACTTTGAAATCAACTCCTTCTATCTGAGATAATCCTCAGACCACGTTTCAGTTTGTTGCATGCCCCTTCGCATTATGAAAAGGGTCATGAAACTTGTTAGTAACATTTTTCGTCTGAGGAAGAAGAGTATTCAGGATTGCAAATGGTGCGAGGATCTCTAGGCACAACTCACATAAGAAATCTATTTCAGGCTTAAATCAAGCGAGCGGGCACTTCATTCTTCTGCAGCAAGGATTCATCGACAGAGCAGAGCAGCGGTTGATGGGTTGGTGCAGCTAATCGAGTCACGCTAAGTATGGCGCAAAAGGGTTTTCAAGGGGCGTAAAGCACGATCAACACAAGCGCAATAGTTATTTCTCAAACTTGGGGTTCGTAAGTTCGGAGGGTGGACTATGTCTTTTAGTTGCGCGAGATTGCGAGTTACAAAAAGTGCCCAGAGGGGGTCAACCTTCGCTGACCATCACGTCTCGGGACTTTGTGAGGGGAGAATGCCAAAGTTTGATAATCCAGCTCACGAAGCCGGGATTTGTGAGAGGCATTAGTACTTGGGCTCTAGCCGACGGTTACATGCAGAGAGCACTGACCAGAAAGGGGTCCGACCCGTATTGCCATTTCAGGGATCGGGAGTTTAGAAAAGGTAGTCGAGGGTATTTGACCCACGAACTCACGAATCGCAAAAGGGAAAGAACTTTTAAAGTTGGGCCCATAGTATCAGGGGGCAGTCTCAGCCGTCCATTTGAAAGAGACACTTGGCGTGCGCGATTAGGCTCCTAGCCTTTTCGCTCATCGCAACTTCAAAACGCAAGAAGCAGCTCCATCTTTCCCTGATGCATGAAATGATGAAAGCGCCAAAGGCGCCCAGAGACGGGCCCATAGTATCGCGAAGCAGCCTCAACCGTTCATCCACAAGAGACACCTGGCGTGCGTGATTAGGATCCTCGCCTTTTCGCCCATCAGAACTTTGAAACGCAAGAAGCAGCTCCATCTTTCCCTGATTCACAAAATGACGAAAGCACCAAAGGCGCCCAGAGCCGGGCCCGCAGTATCGCAAAGTAGCCTCAGTCGTTCATCCACAAGAGACACCTGGTGTGCGCGATTAGGCTCCTCGCCTTTTCGCCCATCACAACTTCGAAACGCAAGAAGCAGCTCCATATTTCCCTGATGCACGAAATGACGAGAGCATCTAGGACCTAGGGCCCACAGCATTGTCGGGAGAGTTTAGAACCATCAGATCTAGAGGGGCGCGTGGCGCCAGATTAAGCCGTCTCGACGTTTTTCTTATCGCGATTTCAAGAAGAAAAGATTAACTCCTTCCGTTCGCGAATGCCGAAAGCGCTCTGGGAATAAACACGGGGTCACAACCCGTGGTCACTTGGGAAAGAAAGGAATTGTGCTGAAAGGGGCCAAAGGCGCCGAATCTAGTCACCGAAAGGATCGTCTCGATCTCCAGGTACCATCTGATACGATCCAGCTCCTGGCCTTCGCTTGGAGTAAATAAAGGCGAGAAGCGGTAGGTGAAACCTCTCCTCATGCATTAAGTGTAAGGTATGGAAGGTCTGGAAAGCGGTCCGCTCGAGAGGGTCCTGTGTACCCAGTTCTTAAAATAAGCCATGCCAAGTCCTTGACTAGCTAGAGGATGTCTGCACATGCTAAATCATCATTTACTGGCTCAGCTACTCCCCCTGCAGGAGCCATGCGCAGTTAAGGTGGCGAAAGACAGAGAAAGCCTGTCCGAATTTGGCTGAAGGGACACCGAGCCTTGGATGACCAAGGACACCTCTGTTAGGCGATTTTCCTGAGTATATAGACTGATTCTTTGTATTTTGTAATCTATCGATGGTTGAACAAGGCTCCCGATTGTAAGGTTTTGATGAAGCACTAGTCGCTCTGGTTAATGTATAAGGAATTTGAGACTTCTTACTTTATGGATGTCAGCCTCTTTTCCATCTCTTGTATACTGTGTTAGAACAACTCGGAATTGGAGGATCCAGTTGAGTTGTAGATGTTATAGGATGATGTAGGTTGGATCACTATAACAATTACATTGTTTCGAATAAGTTCCTGTTATTTTTGTAGCGCTGAATGACTTAGAATTGGAGGATCCAATTGAGTCACTCTTCAGCTCCTTGAAGCTTCGGACCAAGAGGATCTTGGCTTCTGAGTTTTTCATCCTTAAGATTTCGAAAGGCTTGTCGCCTGAGGTAGTCTTGCTCGCCCTTCTCATAAGTCTTCCCTCTGTCATCCTTTAATCCATTTACTAACAGAAGTTGGATCAAGACCTCCCTTGCTGCATAAATATCAGGCCTGACCTCCTGAGTCAAAGTTTTATCTTCTTGAGTTTTTACTCATTTGATCACCCCATTTATTAAACCGTGACATAAAAATTGATGGGCGTTGGGCTCTGCTCCTGCTAGAAATCCAAGGGTGACTTTTGACGCTAACATTTATGGCGCCGTTGCCAGGGACGAAGTTGAAAATTTTCCCCAGGATTGAACGACATTGAGCCTCTGATTCTGAAGGTGCATCAGGTATCAGAGCCTTTGAAGATTGCTACTGTGCACCTGGCGACTCCATTGTGACGAATCCACTGGAGCGAATCTGTTGTTTTAAGTTGTGGCTTCCAGAGGGAGACATACGCGGTCCCATCCACAACTGCCCCTAGCTACGCCTGTAGCCAATCCCGAGGTGATTTTCAGAAAAGGAAAGGCCTCTGAAGGAGAAACTTCCACTGCTAAACTAGGTAATCCGCTGTATCCTTCTGTAGAAACTCCATTTTCTTCTCCTCAGCCCCCTAGCAGACCGTTTTTTGAAGTTTCCTGCTTCCTGAATTTAGGGAGTGTTCCTACTGAGTTTTCCCCTCCCGGTCTGGGATTGGAGGGTGAAATCCTTGTCACTCCCCTTTCCCTTGAAGTTGTACCTCGTCATAGGCCCAGTACCATGGAAGACTTCCCCACTCCTCCTCTTGTTACTACCACCTCTTCTGTGCAGAAAAAAACATCTGCTAACTCTAGCCCACTAGTCCTCTCCCTAAATCCCCCATTATTTCCTGGAATCTCGTTCCCAGTATCCCCTTTTCGAACTCCTTATCCTCTGAGTTCTCCTCCATCTAATATTCCTATGGCTAGTGATAGTCCCCCTCTAAATAGAATGGATTCCATAGTCACTGCTAGATATGCCCCCTTAGTCCTACCCCATCCTATGAATCCTCTCCTTGCTGGAGATTACTTGAAATACATGCCCAAGTTCACTGGGGAAGGGGACATAACTGCAGAAGAGCACCTGGCTGCTTTCTACAGTTATGTAGACAACCTGAACATTGAAAATGAAGATGTATGGATGAGAGTATTTATCTAGAGCCTGGATGGTGAGGTGAGGAAATGGTTCAGAGGATTGGCCCCCGGAGCTATTACTGGGATCGAAGCCCTGGATAGTGATTTCCTAAGGCAGTGGGGCGATAGGAAAGATTTCATGTACTACATGACAGAGTTCGGGTATTTGAAGAAAATGGAAGGAGAGTCTGTCTCTAACTTCTCCAAAAGATTTAATAAGATGTATAATAAAATTCCTGCCGAAATAAAACCCTTAGAAGCCTCGACCAAAATTTATTATGCTAGTGTGTTTGGCCCCGATTTCTGTCTTTTGTTGAGAGAAAGAAGAGCCACCTCCTTAGCTCAAATGCAATATGCGACCATAGAGGTGGAATCCAATGTGTTAGTAGCTGATAGATTGAGGAACAAGTTCAACGCAGACAGAAGAAAGGGAAGGTCGGAAACCTCAACTTCTGGATCATCGGTGCCCCACCCTCAAGTGGATGAACTGAACAAGATGGTGAAGTCCCTGTCTGCAGAGATGGAGAGACTGAAATTTGAGGGGAGGCAAGAATACAAGGGTCCTCAGAATGCCGAAAACAAAGGAGGTTTCAGGAGGCCGAACAATTTTACTCCCCCGAATGTGCAAAGAGACAGGGGAAGAGACAGAGAAGACCAGAAAATTCAGGTCCCTTTCCAAAACAATTTTGTGGCCGAGGGGGAAGAAGGGGAAACAAATGAGCTTGATCCTGAAATCCACTGCTTTTTCCTCATCTCACTCAATCAGCATATGAGGAGTCTCTCATGGACAGTCATCTAAATGAACTGAGCAAGGGAGACAAGACTAGTGGCGGCCAAGGCAGGTATGATCTGAGGTCCAAGAAAAAGACTATAGTGCCTGACGTTCCTCAGCAGTCTACTAGAACAAAGAAACCTGCTAATGAAGTAGTAGATAGTCACAGAGGTAAGAAGACCCGACCCCTCTCTCCCATATTCCAGAGTCATGTTCCTGAACTAAAATAAATTCCAAATCTTACGTCTTCTTTTAATTTCAAGCATGAAATTCAAAAAATCAGAATCCCTGTGCCCTTGACCGAATTGATTAAACATGAAGGGTTCAAGAAATGATTCTCTGAGATTTTACAGTCTGAGACCTCATGCCTTCCCACATATTCCATCAATTTGCAAGATGAAAAACCTATAGTTATCCTAGGTCCTATGGTAGAAGACAGGAATGACTCATCCCCTCCCTTCTACACTTCCCTGAACATACATGACAAGGTGTTGCACAACTGCTTGATGGATTCAGGGGCTTCTCACAACCTCATGCCCAAAACTGTCATGGAAGAGTTAGGGCTAGAAGTCACCCGAGCCTATCATGACCTCTATTCCTTTGACTCCAGAAAGGTTCAATGTCTAGGAGTTATCAAAGACCTGGTTGTGACCTTGTTTCAGTTTCCCATGAAAAGTGTGGTCATGGATATTGTAGTGGTTGATGTCCCCCTCAAGTTCGGTATGTTATTATCAAGGTATTGGATAAAAATATTGGGGGGAACTTTACAGATGGACCTCACATATGCTACTATCCCAGTGTTTGGAGGAGAACATAGGAGGCTGTACAGGGAAGCCCAACTAGCCTATATAATCAGTGATGAAGCCTACCCTACCAACCATCCCATTTTTTCCTTAGACACTGATTTAGGTTCTAGTTTACTACAGCTCACCCATGCTCCCGAGCCCCCTCTTAAGCTCAGAAAGAAGCCAACCATTTCCCCTGAATTTCCTCCCTCCATCACCCCCGTCTGGAAAATATTCTTTGATGGAGCCTCTTCCAGGGAAGGTGCTGGAGCTGGGGTGGTTTTTGTGTCACCTGCTTGAGAGGCCATATCTCTATCATACAAGCTAGAATTTGAAGCTACCAACAATGTGGAAGATTATGAAGCTCTCGTCCTGGGGTTAAGAGCCACAAGGGAAATGGGAATTCAGGAGGTAGCAGTGTTCGGTGATGCAGAGTTGGTGGTCCAAGAGATCAGAAACACTTATCAGCCTAAGCACCCTCAACTCAGAAGTTACAAAAACGAGGTATGGGACCTAATTGACAGTTTCTTCTCAGCATTTAACATTTCTTTCATCCCAAGAGAGGAGAACACAATGGCAGATTCCTTGGCTACATCAGCAAGTCATTTCAAAATACCCTTGCCACCCAAATTCAGATATGATGTGGAAGTAAAATATAGGCCCTCCATTCCTAACAACGTCAAACATTGGAAGGTTTTCGAGGATGATCTTGAGGTCAAGAAATTCTTGGAAACTGTCGAAGAGTTTTCAGAGATGCATATCGACCAAGACTCCGCCTCTAAAGAAGAGCTTGATGGGGGTAATTTTCTGAATAAGATTGCAGAGCGTAACATTGTGCAGCTACCCAGCAATTATATTCCAAGAGGAGTGGTTCCTTTGGAAAGGCTTTTTGATAGAAACAATGTGTCATTAAAAGGAGATACCACAAAGGATGACACTGGTACTATTCAGTGAAACATTGGGACCAAGAACGAGCCCAAGTTTGTCAAATTGTCAAGAAGTCTGACAGAGGAGCAGAGGTCCGAATACACTGGACTTTTGAGGGAATTTGCTGACGTGTTTTCCTGGACCTACGAGGACCTCAAAACATATGACACTTCTGTCATCGAGCATAAAATCCCATTAAAAGAGGAGGCAAATCCATTTAGGCAGAAGCTAAGACAGATCAACCCTATGCTGCTGCCTATCATGGAGAGGGAAGTGAAGAGGCTACTTCAAGCTCAGATCATTGTACCGCTGAGGTATTCAGAGTGGGTGGCCAACTTGGTGCCAGTAAGGAAAAAGAGTGGAGAGATTCGACTCTGTGTAGACTTCAGAAACCTTAACAGGAGCTCACGAAAGGATAACTACCCCTTACCAAAGATGGAACATATACTGCAGAGGGTAATAGGAGCTTCCAGGATGTCCATGAATTATGGTTTCTCTGGCTACAATCAGGTCTCTGTCCTGCCTGAGGACAGGGAAAAGATGACATTTACCACTCCATGGGGCACATTCATGTACTCCAAGATGTCGTTTCGATTAATGAATGCAGGGGGCACGTTTCAGCGTGCCATGGACATAGATTTCATCGACGAAAAGGATAAATTTGTGTTCGTCTATCTAGATGACATCACAGTGTTTTCAAAGTCGGATAAAGAACACTGTCGTCATCTCAGGAAAGTTTTCCTGAAATGCAGGAGTTTTGGCATTTCATTAAACCCCAAGAAATCTTTGTTCGCCATGCAGGAGGGAAAATTACTAGGCCACATAGTCTCAACGGAAGGAGTCAGGACTGACCCTAGCAGAGTTGAGGCAATACAATCATTATCAGTCCCGAGGTCCAAGAAGGAGGTACAATCCTTCCTTGGCAAGATTAATTTCCTAAGGAGGTTTGTGCCTAACTTTGTCGAGAAGGTAAATCTTATAACAACCATGCTAAGGAAAGGAAATGAAGTGAGGTGGACTTCTGAATCACAAAATTCCTTTGAGAAAATAAAGAAGGCCCTGTCTGGAGACCCCATGCTTATCAGTCCCGATTACTCAAAGGACTTCCTTATTTTCTCCTTTGCTTCACCTGACATGGTAGCCGTTGTTTTATTACAAATAAACAAGGAAGGGCTAGAGAGGCCTATTGCCTATTTTAGCCGAGCATTAAGGGATGCCGAAGTCAGGTATGACACTATGGAGAAGCAGGCCTATGCCCTGGTAAAGGCTCTCAAGGAATTCTGAATATATTTCCTGCAGTAAAAAAACATCGCTTACGTTCCCTCGGCTACTGTTAAAGACATTCTTATCCAGCCTGACATAGATGGGAGAAGGAGTAAGTGGATAGCCAGGATTCTGGAGTTTGACCTGGAAATAAAGCCTACCAAATTGATCAAAGGTCAGGGCCTAGCCAAGCTATTGGCTGAAGCCAATTGCCAAGCTTTGGGGATAAGTTTCATCAACGAATGCTCAGGAATCTAGCAGGGTCGACTGTCTGAAAGAGACCCTCAAAGGGAGCTCCCATTGGCCCGGTGTCCTTGGTATAAGGAGGTCATATACTTCCTGCAGGAGTGGTGGCCTCCAGATGTCCTGCCGAGAAACAAAGCAAGAGTTCTGAAGCTCAAGGCAGTTAGATATTGCTTTATTGATCAAATCTTATACTAAAAAGACCCCCTGGGGGTACTGTTAAAATTCATGGATCCATAAGAGGCCGACAGGATCATGTTTGAATTTCACAGCGGCTTATGTGGAGGGCACCACTTCTGGAAGGCCACAGCCCACAAAATCCTCAGGGTTGGATACTACTGGCCCACCTTGTTTGCTAATGTCCATAGAAGAGTTAGATCCTGTATTACATGCTAGTGAATTTCATTAAAGCAGCAGCTTGAGTCTCTGCCTTTACAACCTGTGGTTGTTTCGCGACCCTTCCAGTAATGGGGTCTAGATTTTATTGGAGAAATACACCCTGCTTCCAGTGGGAAGCACAGATGGATCCTGACTGGCACAGACTTCTTTACCAAATGGATTGAAGCTATCCCCACCAGGAGTGCTTCCCACAAGGTAATTATTGGATTCCTGGAAGACCTCATCACAAGATTTGGTTTCCCAAGGAAGATCGTTACAGATAATGCAACCTCATTCAAGTCTGAACCGCTGGTTAAGTTCTGTGAGCAATTCAGAATCAAGCTGATTCACTCCACTCTGTACTATCCCCAGGGAAATGGTTTAGCAGAATCCTCCAATAAAAGTCTCATAAGGATCATCAAAATATTATTGGAGGACAACAAAAAGGCTTGGAATTCAAAGCTGAAATTCGCTCTATGGGCTGATCGGGTGACTACAAAGAGATCTATAGGCATCTCCCCTTTCTAGTTAGTATACGGAGCAGAAGCTGTCTTCCCTTCTCAGCTGGCCATTCTGATAGCGAAATTCTTCCAGGATTATCAAGAAGAGCCTAATGACATGGTCAGAAGGATTCACCAACTGGTAGAAGTCCAGCAGGTCAGAGAGCAGGTGATGATCTGAGTTTAGGACTACCAGCAAAGGATCAAGCAGGTTTTTGATAAGAAATCCAAGAAAGAGGAGTTCCAGGTAGGAGACCTGGTACTGAAATGTGATGCTCCTAAACAAGACAAGGGAAAGCACGAAAAATTTGAAGCCCTGTGGATAGGGCCCTTCAAAATCTCAGAGGTTTTCTCAAATAACACATATCGGCTACATGATTTGGAGGGTGAAGAAGTTTTCAGCAGCCCAGTAAATGGGAATTTTCTTAAAAAGTGTTTTGTCTGAGCCTTTCGTGGCTCCTGTGTTTTGTAAACATTGTCTTTTCTATTCTTCGTTTTTACTTTTATTGTTTCGGCTTAGTAAATGACTCCATAGCCCAACAACAAGGCACTAGAAAGGAAAAATGAGTCCTTAGAGCATCACAGGGACGACTCTATCCCCCATGGAGCCTAATGTTAGTAACATTTTTCATCCGATGCACAAGAGTATTCAGGATTGCAAATGGCGCGAGGAGCGCTGGGCGCAACTCACAGAAGAAATCTATTTCGGGCTTAAATCAAGCGAGCGGGCACTTCATTCTTCTGCGACAAGAATTCATCGACAGAGAAGAGCAGTGGTTGATGGGTTGGTGCAGCTGACTAAGTCGCGCTAAGTATTGTGCAAAAGGGTTTTCAAGGGGCATAAAGCGCGATCAGTACAAGTGCAGTAGTTATTTCTCGAACTCGGGGTTCGTAAGTTCAGAGGGCGGACTATGTCTTTTAGTTGCGCGAGATTGCGAGTTACGAAAAGTGCCCAGAGGGGGTCAACCTTCGCTGACCATTGCGTCTTGGGACTTCGTGAGGGGAGAATGACAAAGTTCGATACTCCAACTCGCGAAGCCATGAGTTGTGAGAGGCGTTAGTACTTGGGCTCTAGCTGACGGTTACATGCAGAGAGCGCTGACCAGAAAGGGGGCCCGACCCGTATTGCCATCTCAGGGATAGAGAGTTTAGAAAAGGGAGCCGAGGGTCTTTGACCCATGAACTCGCGAATCGTGAAAGGGAAAGAACTTTTAAAGTTGGGCCCAGAGTATAAGGGGGCAGTCTCAGTCATCCATTTGAAAGAGACACCTGGCGTGCGCGATTAGGCTCCTCTCCTTTTCGCCCATCGCAACTTTGAAATGCAAGAAGCAGCTCCATATTTCCCCGATGCACAAAATGACAAAAGCGCCAAAGGTGCCCAGAACCGGGCCCGCAGTATCACAGAGAAACCTCATTCGTTCATCCACAAGAGACACCTGGCACGCGTGATTAGGCTCCTCGCCTTTTCACCCATCGCAACTTCGAAACGCAAGAAGCAGCTCCATCTTTCCCCGATGCACGAAATGATGAAAGTGCCAAAGGCGCCCAGAGCTGGGCCCGCAGTATTGCGAAGCAACCTCAGTCGTTCATCCACAAGAGACACCTGGTGCGTGTGATTAGGCTCCTCGCCTTTTCGCCCATCGCAACTTTGAAACGCAAGAAGCAACTCCATCTTTCCCCGATGCATGAAATGACGAGATCATCCAGGACCTGGGGCCCATAACATTGTTGGGAGAGTTCAGAACCATCAGATCTAGAGGGGCACGTGGTGCTAGATTAAGCCGTCTCAGTGTTTCTCTCATTGCAATTTCAAGAAGAAAGGATTAACTCCTTTCGTTCGTGAACGTCGAAAGTGCTCTGGGAATAAACACAGGGTCACAGCCCGTGGTCACTTGGGAAAGAAAGGAACTGTGCTGAAAGGGGCCAAAGGCGTCGAATCCAGTCACCGAAAGGATCATCTCAATCTCCAGGTACCATCTGATACGATCCTGCTCTCGGCCTTCGCTTGGAGTAAATAAAGGCGAGAAGGGGTAGGTGAAACCTATCCTCATGCATTAAGTGTAAGGTATGGAAGATCTGACAAGTGGTCCGCTCGAGAGGGTCCTATGTACCCAGTTCTTCAAAGAATCCATGTCGAGTCCTCGGCTAGCCAAAGGATGTTTGAACATGCTAAATCAGCATTTACTGGCTCAGCTACTCCCCATGCAAGAGCCATGCGCAGTTAAGGTGGCGACAGACAGAGAAAGCCTGTCCGAATTTGGTTGAAGGGACATCGAGCCTTGGATGACCAAGGACACCTCTGTTAGGCGATTTTCCTGAGTATATAGACTCAGTCTTTGTATTTTGTAATCTATCGATGGTTGAGCAATGCTCCTGATTGTAAATTTTTGATGAAGCGCTAGTCGCTCTGGTTAATGTATAAGGCATTTGAGACTTCTTACTTTATGGATGTCATCTTCTTTTCCATCTCTTGTATACTGTGTTATAACAACTCGGAATTGGAGGATCCAGTCGAGTTGTAGCTGTTATAGGATGATGTAGGTTGGATCACTGTAACAGTTACATTGTTTCTAATCAGTTCTTGTTATTTTCATAGCGCTGAATGACTTAGAATTGGAGGATCCAGTTGAGTCACTCTTCAGCTCCTTGAAGCTCCGGACCAAGAGGATCTTGGCTTCTGAGTTTTTCATCCTCAATCTTCCTAAAGGCTTGTCGCTCGAGGCAGTCTTGCTCTCCCTTCTCACAAGTCTTCCCTCTGTCACCCTTTAATCCATTTACTGACGGAAGTTGGATCAAGACCTCCCTTGCTACATACATACCAGGCCCGGCCTCCTGAGTCAAAGTTTTATCTTCTTGAGTTTTTACCCATTTGATCACCCCATTTATTAAACCGTGACATAAAAACTGATGAGCGTCAGGCTCTGCTCCTGCTAGCAATCCAGGGGTGACTTCTGACGCTAACAAAACTATGTTGGCCTATCCTTGATCATTCACTCCCTCTGAGTCTGAATCCCTCTCATATTTATCTCTTATGACCTACCTGAAACAAGAAACAAGAACAACAAAATCTTCATGGTATCCTCCATGGAATATATCCTTCCTACAGTCTAGGTCAGTGACCAATATCATCTCCTAAAGGAGATCAACTTCATCTTGTAAACAATAAGCATTTACATAAGAAGAAGAATATATTCTGGAGAGGAGATAAACAAGTGTATCTCTAGTATTAAGGGGTTAGAATAATGATCATAACTTCAATAGATCAAGATGAAGAATAAGATCATAATACTTTCATAACAACTAAAGACATATCATTTTTTGTTTTTAAATAATCAAACCTGGAGTCTTCACTATTAGGGAGGGTGCGCTTGTTCCTCTAAATGTACTGAATTCACTTGCTTGGAAAAGGTCTCTTGTACATCTCCTGCAAACACACTCATTCTTTGTTGGATGATATAACTTGAAAAGAATATAGAAGTGCATACCTTTGAAATTTGTAGTATCATTAAGCTTGTCTTCTAATTTGAAACTTGATACCATCTTGAAAAGAAGAGGTTAGAAACTGAATAAAAAAGGTTCAATGATTAGAACAAACTAGAGACCCTAAAATTTCAACTTTTACCACAAAAAACAATTTTGACCAAAAGTCAACCTTTGACTTTGACTTTGACCTGAAAAATAAAACTTGACATTTTTGTTGGCTGAGAGCACTAAAGGGTGCGCTAGGCTAGGGTGCACTAGAATACCCAAAATTTAGGTCCAATGCTTTACTGAAAGTGTCCAAGAAATTATGTTTAGGGTTTGTTGCAGCTCCAAAATAATAAACTCTAGTTGTAGTTGCAACTGGTGCTACAACGAGATTGACAAGGAACTCTCGATCTACCTTCCAGTGGTTAGACTATTATGAAGGTAGTGTGGTACCATAGCCTGTTATAATAATGTTGATGTGCTCGTTTAACCATAGACAATGCTACACCATTGTCACCCAACCATAGGCACAAAACCACCCCTGAGGACCTTAAACTTTGACAGAAAGAATGATTCCAGTAAGCCACACTAGAACCAACAGATAATCAAGAGAGTGCACTTTATGCAAGGTTATTGCACAAGAGAAATTACCAGAAAGACTGAATAAGATAAAACCATACAACCACAACTGTTGTTGCTCCTCCTACAAACTTGAGCATTGTTTATGGTTTCCTGAGTGAGAGTGAGTGAACAAATGAGGCAAGGCATCCTCTATTTATATTAATTTGTCCAGTGAATTTTCTGGTTGGGTCGACCTGACTTTTCGGTAATTATATTTTTTGTTTATCTTTGTCATGTGAGGTCGACTTGTGTTCCTGGAGGATAATACCTTAATATTATATATTCTTCTGAGTCCACATGACTTCTAGGGTTTTCACACATCTTTTTAAGGTTTCTATTTCTTCCAGAATATTTTATTCTAGTCAAAGGTTACATATGGAGGTTAATACCTCCTGCAACTACCATAATATCAACACCTTTTACCCATGATTCCTACAGAGAAGCATACACAAAAGATGAGGACTTCAAGGAGGTGTTTCAACAAGTACATTTCCAAATTCAAATAGAATAAAGTGATAAAAAAGATGACTATCATTTCCAAAATGGGTTACTCTACAAGCTCGATAAGCTCTATGTCCTTAAAGGTGAACGGATGCAGCTTATTTAAGAGGCTCAAACCTCCAAGGTTGCACAAAATTTTGTTGTTGGGACAACAATTGCCAACTTACAGAGGTATGTGTATTGTCCTAGGATGCAATAATATGTAGCAAAATATATTATAGGCTGTATACTTTGTTGTACCATCATGCCTGAAAATAGGAATAAAGGTCTATACCATCCCTTACCTATATCGTCTCGACCTTTGGAAAGAATTTCCATGGATTTTTTGGGAGGTTTACAGACAATCAAAAAGGGACTTGAATATCTATTTTCGGTAGTTTAAAAGTTCAACAAGATGTGCATTACCATGCCTTGTAAAAATAATGTCAAAGGACAATATGTGTCAAACATGTTTTTTGAACAGGTCTGAGTGCACTTTGGGATACCAAGGAGCATCATCCTAGACAGGGATACTATATTTCTCAGTACATGTGGGACTACATTGTGGGAGAATATGGACACTACATTGAAGAAATATACACCAATCCATCCATAGGCATATGAGCATATAGAAGTAGTGAATGCACGGAATTTTGGTGTTGGGATGACATTTTCCAACTTACAGAGGTATGTGTATTGTCCCAGGATGCAATAATATGTAGCACAATGTATTATAGGATGTATACTTTGTTGTACCATCATGCCTAGTAATAGGAAGAAAGGTGTATACCATCCCTTACCTATACCGTCTCGACCTTCACAAAGAATTTCCATGGATTTTTTGGGAGGTTTATAGACAATCAGAAAGGGACTTGAATATCTATTTTGATAGTTGACAAGTTCAACAAGATGTGCATTACCATGCCTTGTAAAAATAATGTCAAAGGACAAGATGCATCAAACATGTTTTCTGAACAGGTCTGAGTGCACTTTGGGATACCAAGGAGCTTCATCTTAGACATGGATACTAGATTTCTCAGTACATTTGGGACTACGTTGTGGGAGAATATGGACACTACATTGAAGAAATATACACAATTTCATCCATAGGCATATGGGCATATGGAAGTAGTGAATGCACAGAATTTTGGTGTTGGGATGACAGTTGCCAACTTATAGAGGTATGTGTATTGTCCGAGGATGCAATAATATGTAGCATAATGTATTATAGGATGTATACTTTGTTGTACCAACATTCCTAGTAATATGAAGAAAGGTCTATACCATCCCTTACCTATACCCTCTTGACCTTCGGAAAGCATTTCCATGGATATTGTGGGAGGTTTACAGAAAATCAGAAAGGGACCCGAATATCTATTTTTGGTAGTTGACAAGTTCAACAATATGTTCATTATCATGCCTTGTAATGATAATGTCAAAGGAAAAGATGCATCAAACATGTTTTTTGAACAGGTCTGAGTGCACTTTGGCATACCAAGGAGCATCATCTTAGACAGGGATACTATATTTCTCAGTACATTTGGGACTACGTTGTGGGAGAATATGGACACTACATTGAAGAAATATACACCATTCCATCCATATGCATATGAGCACATAGAAGTAGTGAACATTACTTTTGTGCATAGTTTGAGGGGTTACAATCAAATGAATCCAAAGAACTAGAATTAAAATATGATCTACATATAATAATCTTATAATAGAGAAGTCCACACTTCAACTTGTAAGTGACCTTTTCAAACTTGCTTTGGATATTTTCCACCTTCACCGTTGGATGTTGTATACGGACAACATGAGATGCATTGAGAGAACAAAAATATGTTGAAAAGATTAGGAAAATCCATTTGCAAGTACATGAGACGTTGAATAAGTCACAACAAAAATACAAGGCTAGACATAATTAACATAGAACCGAGAAATTATTCAAAGTCGGGGACAAAGTTTGGTTATAGTTGAGAAAGGAAAGACTATAGGGTCGTAGTAAGAATATGAAGGCTCTACATTGTGTAACTTTCCAGATATTGGAGAAGGTGGGAGATAGTCCTTACAGACTCAGACTACCCCCATACTATGAATTTACTCAGTAGTGAATGTGGAGAGTTTCAAACTCTATGAGCCTTCCATGTTGGATCAAGATGAGGAGCAAGTCCTACCTTCCATAAGGGACTTAGCACCAGGTTCTCAAACATATTTGGGAGAGGACACAATTTTGAAGAAGCAGGCTAGAACTACAAGACATCCAGGCATCGTGACCTTTGGTATATTTATGTTGAAAGAACAACTTCCAGGATTTGCAAAGTGATACCCCAGGGAGAAGTTAGAGGAAAAATTTCCTCACCTCATTTAGTAAATCTTTTGGGAACCAAAACTCTCCCTAAATGGGGAGATATGATATGGATTGGATATTATAGTATTTTTCATCTATCTCGATTCTTTAAGAGTGAATACAATTAGATGAATCATCTTGTAGTGCCATTTTAGTGTTAGGTCCCAGTTTGGAAAATTATGTCTTAGAATATTCTGGATCCATTTTGAGGCATTGAAAAACATTTTTAGGGGTTAAGGTGCTCAAAACGAATGCTCACACCCTTGATGATGTTTTAGACTTCGATATATTTCCAATTGTGCAAACAATGCTTCAACGAAGATCATATGTGAAAGTTATGCCTTCCGTAAGTTGATCTACCTTTTTAATCACCATCGTATGAGTGGATGCCACGTCAGTGCCCCTTACTCAATTATACGAGACTATCCACATGTACATTTTTGATGAGGTTATAGAAGGTCCAAAACTTATAACTAATTTAGGGTTAAGGAAGTCAAAACCCTACCCCTAGATGGATATTAGGTTATGTTAAATATAAGGCTGCTAGGAGGAGAAGGGGTTCTATTCTTTAGCATTGTGTTTGTTCCATAGTTTGGAAGAGCAACTAGGAGTTGTATTTTGAGAGCATAACATACGAAGATATATATTTTAGTAGCCATACAGGAGACGATGTCAAAGACAACTCTATAGAGAGTGCCTCTTTATTTGTACTTGCATTTCGAGTGGCCTCACCTTCTAGCTAGGTTTTTTCTTTTATTGGATTTCCCAAGTTATATCTTGTATTTATTTGTGGATGGTGTGTGATTATTTTATTTCTTTTCTCTAATTTTTGCATTTATCCATTTCATACATTTTTAAGAACAAAACCAAAATCAAAGAATGTGAGATCTAAAGAAAATTAAGTTTCACATTAAATATTGGGTATTTTGTTAGATTTTTTGTGACTAATTGTTAGTGGAATATCCATGATAGTTTACATATAATTTATTGTTGTTTCTTTAACACATGTCACATTCAACAACGAAGTAACAAATTTCATTATTCATGCCACCCCGTATAATGAATTACTAACCTCTTCATATGTTATCTAAAATCCAATGTGACCCATTATGGGAGATGAAACAATTCATTTAACACAATTGATTTAAAACATATTTATACAACAAAATGATGCACCATTTATAGTGTCATGTGTTATTTTTCCTATTGTAAGGGGGTTTGGATCTTCTTGTATTTATTAAATAAGTTGAACAACCTTGACATTATCCAACCATTCCTAGAGTAGATTTTCTATCCAATATGGAACGAGAAAGGATAAGGCCAACACGGATCCTTCCTTTTGATTGTTTTGAGATAATGAATCTACCACTAAATTCTCATTTCCCTTCACATAGATGATCTCATAATGATAGTTCAACATATTGGAAACCCAATTTATATGCTCTAGTGAACGAAATCATTGTTCCAAGAAGTACATCAAACAATGATGGTCAATGTTGATTTGAAAATGAAGCCCATTCAAGTAATATTTCCATGTATCAATAGCATGAAGGATGGCTATCATTTCTTTTTCATATGTAGTTTTGCCCAAGTTTTTATCACACAATTGTTCACTAGTGAATTCCAATGTGAACCTTTCTTGCATTAATAGTCCCCTTATATATTTTTCACAAGTATCAAATTATAGGATAAAAGTCTTAATGAATTCAACCACTATTAAGAATTATAGAGTATTACATATAACATATTTTAAGGAATGTTATGTTGCATCATTGCGGACAAGATAATTGTTTTTAGCAAATATGTTAATGCCACTAAAATTCTATCATAGCTCTACACAATGCTTTTGGTAGTATCTAATAAGGACAAGGAAACCATGAAATATTTTAAGTGTTTTTGGGCATATTTGATCCTTTATGGCCTCAATTTTCTTAGGGTTAACTCATACCCCTTCACTATTTACAATGTAACCCATTTATTCCATATCAGAAGGACCAAATGCACATTTGGAATAGTAATTGTGTTGGGAATGGGGCCTACAACATGGAAGTTAATAAACCAGAGAATAATAATCAAAACACATGCAATACTAGAGAGATCAAGGGAAATGATATTCTTATTGCTCATCGAAACTAGTGGAGAAATAAATACAAATCTCATGGAGCATGCCATGGGCTTCCATATTTAAATAGGATATTTTTCAAGCATTTACAAGGATATGAAACACTAATCACTTGGGAAATCATAGCCACGTTTGAGGAAGAGGAAATGAGTTTTAACCTCCAATGGATGTGTTGTCACCACCCAACAATCTCCACTTTGACAACAATTTTCTAGATACCTTTCCCAACAAATCAATCATCACCTTCCTACAATCCAAGAGAATTCAAACACCAACGCAACTTCTCTAACAACATTGGTTGCATGAACATGTATGCATAGTTTTCTTCTGTATGGACCACTCCACCTCCACTGAATCAACATAACCACAAACTAAATTATTGCAACCATTGTAGCTGATACTCATACTTTTCAGATACCGAAGCACCAATTTCCATGCTCTTTACCTAGTTTTTCCATGTGTCCACTGACAACACTAACTGCATGTGAAATATTTGAAGATTCCCATCGCAAACATAAACCTTCTTACTAGCATATGATACACAAGACATATAACCATTTTCTTCTTCATTACTTAGGACATAAACCTAAAGAAAAATTACAATGGAAAGACAACGAGATATTTATCAGTTTCACATTATTCATACTGAATTTCTTGAGTATCTTCTCCACATAGTTCTATTGTGATAACCAAAGCTTACAATCTTTCATGTCTTTGTGTATTTCCATGCCCAAGATTTGTTTTAGCTACTCCTAGATCCTTCATATCAAATATCCTCCCCAATTGAGTTGTGATGATCTCAACCATACTGGTGCTTGGTAAAAGAATAATCTATATCACCAAGATGATGAATATACCATAAACAAAATGGCTATACTCATTTCTTGTAAATTTGACTCACCATGAAGGAAGCAAACATATTGTATCATTGTTTGCTCGAGCTTTAGGCCATACAATGACTTCCTAATCTTGCAAACAAATCTCCCTTTGTGATCCTAAACAACTCATGATTGTTCGATGAACACATATATACTAATGATGATTTGTGGGTAGTAGGATGGCACAATTTTCATCCCTTAACACCATCACCATAACCAACAATGATGCACTTAACCAAATATGGCCAAGCCAACCAAGTGACTCTTCACCTCTCACATCAAGGCTAATTTCAATGCTTCATTACATGGAATACATGGGATCTGCAACCATGAACTACGAGCAACATGTGCTTGAAAACCACGACTCTTGACCTAACTTCCCCCCATGAAAAAAACTTACCAAATTTCCCTCAAATATGGGGTATCCGGGAATACTATATGCTCCCCTTATCACTTAGATCAATTAAACTTTACTGGTGGAATTTCAAAACTGAGGTATGCATGCCTAACCAGGTCTTACAATATGGCTAACCCCAGTAGTGATCCATCGAAAGAGTGGCTTTTTTGGGGGAATTTTTATTTGTTCGTTTCAACAACATTGAATTTCATTTGTGTTTTGTTTAGAAGATTACAAAAGGTGCATTCTTTTAATAATTAGGTCAAGATGGGTATACCTATTGGAAATAGGCATATTTAATATGGTTTTAATTTTTAATGTGTTTTTTATGGACAATATTAAATATGAATGCAGTATTCTTGGTCATCACAATAAATGAAGGGTTGTGATATCAACCATTAATTCCCTCACTTTTATAAAATAATACTTTTAGGTGTTTGCTTTTTCACAATTACTTAATGATATTAAGAAATTGTAGCTAGTTTATTGGTCACTTTTAAGTGATTAACAAAAAAACACATTTAATTGTGATTAATTTAATAGTTAAATATTTTGAGTATGTAGCGTGTCATGTCCTACATTTCAGTTTTCGTTTTATGACTGTGAAGTGTGTCAAGAGTTTCAATTAATTAAGTCAACCCTATGTTGGGAGGATTTTCATATTTCATCTCACCTCCACGAAGCAAGGAAACAAAAAAATATTAGTATTCCAGTGATCTTGCCACTCGAGAGGGATCGAGTCTAGACATGTCTATACAATCGGCTACGGCTCCATTAACATAGAAATGTGTCCATAAACACACAAATCATGTTACTCATGTTTATGTTTTTTATTATAACTAAATTATGTTTATGTTTTTTATTATAACTAAATTAATAATGGTTTTTTTATTAACTAATTTGTATGATCACGATTAACAATTTTTATGGGTTTGGTTTAATTTTTATGGATTTGGTTTGGTTGTTATTGCAATTTTTTCCAGCCACTAATGGCCACATTAGTATTTTTGGATCGATTTTGACATGGATTCATACGAGATATTACATTTAGATGGTACTCCAAATGTATGTTTTAGATGGGTTTTCACCATTTTAAATGAAAAGGTGTATATTATAATCTACTATATTTCGTTGGGTATTCGTACTCGTATTTTAAATCATTTTTTCATGCCCCAAGAACTTGCTCAACATTGTAGGTGGATTGATCCAAGGAATCAAATTTTGCTCAAAATTCAAAGTTCTCGGAATCACTTCAAATCGAATGGGTGTGTAGGCCTCGTCGTCACGAACCCAATGCAACTCGAATGGATTCAAACGAATGTTAGATGAGTGAGATATCGTGTTCTATTCAAATTGTCAAACAGACAAAAAAATTGTTGATTGTACAGTCCATACACTTTGTACAGTTGTTGACGTGGCAGGGTCGTACGACACATGGAAGATGCTGAGTTGGCAGGGCCGTATGACATGTGGCATGTGTTGAGTTGGCAGCTATGTGGACGAATTGGCATCCAACACGTGGCATATTTGTGGTGAATGGATTGGTGACACATGGCCCAAGCAAGGGCTGCCACATGTCACCTGGTCAATGGTTAAAATTTGTGGAGTTTGCAGGACTCGACCCCGCGACCTCTGGGCAGGGGTATAGCTTTGGGAAGGGCCACCTAACTGGCATGCCACCCATGTAGTTCTTACAACTATATGGTTGCGAATATATTTGAATTAACATTATGTTATGTTTTGGGCGCGGTCCTAGCCGGGGCTAAGCCTTGGTCCCCATTCACATGTGGCTTACCATACGACCACCTACGCGCATTTTTCAAATGAATTCGGAGCCCCGCGCGCCTAGACACTTGGCGCGTTACCATAAGTTTTAAAACTTGGCCCTTTTTATGTGCGGGTGCGGTCATATGACCCATATGCCCAATGGTTTGGCGGTTAGGGGCTAGGTTCCCTAACCATCCTACAGTTTGTGCAGTTTTTTGGTTATGTACCCGGTGGTAGGTTTTAGCACAGAAATGAGCGTGTGGGTTGGATTGGACACACAGAGGTGCAATTTGGCGATCCAAAGACAACAAGTTTGAAGGGGAACTTCCAGGAAGCCTATCTTCTTCAATTTTTGGCCAAGTCAGGTGCCGAAAAAGCCCAGCTAGGGGTTTTTGGGTGTTCTGAAGCCATTGGAGCCATCTATTTGGCATTTTGAGCATTGTAAAGCACATATTTTAGCACTTTGATCAAATAATATAAAAGATTCATTGGAAGATGGACCAGGAGATGTAGCCCAAGAGAAGGGTGAACTCCTTTATCATTTTTTGTGTTATTTGTTTACTGTTCACTGTATTTTTCTGGTTATTATTGCATCTTGAATGTGTGATTTCTATAAAATTTGTGTTAGCAAAATTGATCCTTTTGCATAAGAATACTAAAATAAAACTTGCAAATATTTTCAAGAATACAAGCCTTTATCATTTTCAGATCAAGTTGATATCAGAGCTTAGGTTTTTGAAGGCTTGATTATTTGCAAGTGTTTTGTTTTCTGATGCTCACAAGGTTTAAACTCACAAGAGGATAAGGTCAACTTATAGAGCCAAGTTCTCATCCTTCAAGAAGAAAAATTATATCATCACCTCAAGCTTCAAGGAGACATTCACCAAGTATGGCTCATGAAGAGAGTCATGAAAATATTCCTACAGAAGATGAAGATCTCATAAAGGATTTCATGTAAATGAGAGAAATGATGAAAGTCTTGATGGAAGAAAGGAATACAAGGTTGCAAGGTGAAGGCTCCAACCCTTCAAAGAACAAGGGAGACACTGGTGATAAAACTCCAAATGGAAATGGAGGGAATGGTGCTTCTACACCTCCCTCACCTCCATCTTCCTCTTCTTCTACCAGTTCACAACCTATTCCAAATTCTCCAAAGGGACATGGTAAAATTCCTACAGAAATTCCTTTGTTAAAGCTTGATATTAAATTTGATTTGCCAATGTACAATGGAGAGGTAAATGCTGAGAAATTAGGTAATTGGATTCGTCAGATTGAGGTGTATTGTAGGATACAAAAAAATCAAGATGATGAAACTAAGATTCATCTTGCTTCTTTAAGATTGGATAGTGCAACACCCATTTGGTGGGAAGCCAGGACTCAAGAGGACATGAAGAAACATGGTGCAATTTTAACCTCTTGGGATGATTTTATTGTTGCAATTAAAAAACAATTTTACCCATTGGCATATATGCAAAAAACTACTATGGATTGGCAAAATTTTAGACAAGCTAAAGGGAAAAATGTGCAAATATTTACTCAAGAATTTAGGAGAAGATCTTTGGTTTTGGGACTAGATTTGTCTTCTCAAGAAACTTTACTCAAATACATTGGAGCTTTACATAGTTACTTGAGACGTACAATACTCATGTTTAACCCTTCAAATCTAGATGAAGTTTTTGTTCAGGCAACTCATTTGGAAGCCAGAGGAAGGAATGAAACTCATGAGGGTAACAAGAAGCCTTTCAGTCATGGAGACAAAGGAAAGAGGAAGTTCAAGGGCAATGGAAAAAA